>AYEL01046402.1:0-72838 GCA_000484575.1 Olivierus martensii
AAACCAAGTTGGACAATAATCAGTTTTGATGTATTTATTTCATATTTAGTAACTAATTGTGCAGAACATTGCATGCAGTAACTATCTGGAATGGCTTTCCAACCAAATGAACCTAAATTATCAAGCCAAATTTTTGCCCTTGAAACCATAACGGAAATAATTTTAATGATTTGAAATAATTTAAACTAATGTTAGCTCCATCTCGTAGTTAGAATAATTATTAATTTCACCAAATCATAGTCACACCATTTATTAATTAATAATTGAACTAGGAAATTTTAACTAATTATATCTGAAGAAAAAATCCGATGTAAGTAATCAAAAAATCATTCTAAATTAATATCATCTATTAATTAATAATTAAACTAGAATTTTAACTAATTAATCTGAAAAGAAAATCTGCCTCGGCCCGGGATCGAACCGGGGACCTTTGGGCTAACATCTGCCTCGGCCCAGGATTGAACTGGGGGTGTTTGGGCTAACGTCCCAATATCATACTGCTGTCTCGGCCCGGGATCGAACCAGGGAACATTTGGGCTAACGTCCCAACGTCATAACCGCTAGACCACCGAGGCCAAGAAGCAGATTGATTCTTCGCACAGTTATATTAAAATTATTTCCGTTATGGTTTCAAGGGCAAAAATTTGGCTTGATAATTTAGGTTTTTCTGTTATGGTTTCAAGGGCTAAAATTTGGCTTGATAATTTAGGTTTATTTGGGATATAGTTCCCTTGAAGTTATTATTTAAAAGTTAAGGCTTTCCAACCATTTGGTATATCATTGTCAATTAAATGTTGAAAAGTAATCCTTTTTTTGACTTGGTTGATTCCTGTTTTATTGGTAAATACAGAATATTATGTTTTTCATGAGTAACAGCTCTGTAAGAACATTTTCTACACTGTTTAAGAATGGTAGATGTATATTGAATTATATCCTTCAATGCTTGTAATTTATCACATAAAGCAAGAAGAAATTCAGAAGCATTGTGTTGAATGTTCTGTATAAATTTTCCTCCTACATATTGTCTTATTGTTAATGTTGTAACAGTTTTATTTTGATTGAAATAGTTATTTATAAAATCATAAATTACATGAGAATTGTTAGACTTTAATAAATTAACTCTTATAAGATTGCATTGTATAATACATTGTATTGTAGCATTGACATAGCTTGAAACATTATCTGTATTTGCTAAACCACGAATCTTGAAATCTTCCTCTAAATTGTTTTCACTTAGAACTTGTGAATCATAAATTAACTGTGGTATTGCCCACTTATTGTCTGTTGCTTTAGAATACTTATTTTTTTGAATTTCATAACTTTTAAATGGTGGTTCATGACTTTGCCTTAATCTATTGTATTCAAGTATTGCTAGTTCATTAGCTTGTACAGAGTGAGGGTCAAAGTTAATTAAGTACAGGCCTTCGAGAGAAGTGACTCTTGAAAGAGCTACATAAGTTTGACCAGGGGAAAACATATTATTACCAGCATCAATAACAACATTTTTCAAACTTAAACCTTGACTTTTATGAATTGTTATACCATAGGTAAGGCAAATTGGAAATTGTCGTTGGATCACATATACAGTGTCCATGACTTCAAATTTAACAGTCATTGGTTCAATTGCACACTCTTTTCCTGTTGGCAGTATGATAGTCATCTTGTTAAATCCATTGTTGTCAATTGCTTTGGTAACTGATTTAACTGTTGCAATAGTACCATTAACAAGACCCAATGTGATGTCAATATTTCTTCTTATCATAATTTTTGCTCCAATTTTGATGGTAATAATTTTAGCAAGACCAGCAGTTCGAGAAATATTATCATCTTTATCAAGTATTTTCATCACTTTATTTTTTAAAAATTGTGAACATTGAAGTTTATCATGAGCAACAAGTTTGAATTATATTTAGGCAGCTTTTTATCATCAGAATAATTTTCTCTATATGGTTTCAAGTCATAGTCATTTATTGCATCAGGGCTTGATTTGTTACATTGTAAAACACATGGAAAAGGTTTTTTTAGAGAGAATATAAAGTTGGAGACTTCTTTATTAATAATGGAACTGTTTCTATAGTCATGATCTGAAATTCTCTGAATAAGAAACTGAAATTTGTAACATGCCTGAAAAAAATATGCCTCAGTAAAAGGATAATGTTTTGAAGCTCCACACAATGCTTCAACTTTATCCAATATGTTATATTCTGGACAGTTTTCAGCACGAGTTAAACAAACTTTTGCTTTTGCCTTTAAAACATTTATGTATTTCTTTAAAAGTAATAAATTGTTTTTTCTTGATTGCATACACCATGTATAAATCTGCATGGCTTCCAATCGGCTAGCTACAAAGGATTTTTTTACATGTTCCAATTCAGAATGAATAGCTTCAGATATACATTTTATATATTTTTCAGCAGTGTGTGGTAATTTTATAATGGAATTTACATAATGGATACGTTTTTGACCATGTACAATTTTCTCTTCCTTAGATTTCACTGAAGGAAGTTTCCTGTTGTGAAATTTTGATTGCATATCTTTCAAGAATTGTTTGCGTTTGATGTAATAATTCTTGTCAATTTGTTTTCGATTATGTAGTTTTCTTTTTTGCAATATTCGTGATTTATTTTGGCAGTAATAATTTTGATTGCGTTTCCTTATTTTTTCTGTTGTTGAAGAATTTAAATTAGTTATATATTTCCCATTATCGATTTGTTGTGAAATGTAAAATTTACATTGCATATCTTTGAAGAGTTATTTGTGCTTGACATAATAATTCTTATCAATTTGTCTTCGATCATGCAGTTTTCTTTTTTGTAATATTCGTGATTTATTTTGGCAGTAATAATTTTGGTTGCATTTCCTTGTTTTCTCTGTTGGTGAAGAACTGAAACTACTTATACCTATATAAGGAATATAAGGTAAAACATTATCATCATGTATTGTTTTGCTATCAACATTTGAACAATATATTTTATCATAAGCAGTACTTTCTGTAATATCTTGTAATTGGGTGTTAGTATTAATTTTACCAGCATTTTGGATTTTATCAATATTCATTATTGGAAAATGTTACAAAACGTTATTTTTCAATATATGCAGTAAATGAGTATGCATTTTTGAAGAATCATACTGTTACTGTAACTAGATTTTATCAATATTCATTATTGGAAAATGTTACAAAACGTTACTTTTCAATATATGCAGTAAATGAGTATGCATTTTTGAAGAATCATACTGTTACTGTAACTCATTGGGTTTTAGTCCTAGTGCAAAAGAAATGGCAAAAGCAATAGCATACAAACCACAATCATTCAGATTCTGTTGAAATTGTACTGTGGGGAAAATAACGAGTTTTTTGTCAAAAGGAAAAAATGGAAATAAGCACTTTAAAAATCTTATATGATGTTTATGTAAACTTTTACCATTCATAGAATCATATATGTAAATATTATCCGTATCAAAACAACAGCAAACCCAGTGGCCTCCAGTAAAATCATTATCAAAAAAATTATCATTGTTTTTGCTGTACAAAATTTATGTGTCTTTCATTATTGCTCACTGGAGTAATTAAGTCAGGACGTTGCACCAAAAGTGTATCACGGGGTGCGTAAACAGAATAGTTTTAATATATTGAAAAATTGATTAATAGGAGTGTCTTGTATCCATTCCCCATTTAAAATAATATTTTCATCCGATGTTGATAACTGTACCTCTTAATTTTTTTGAAACCTTCGGTTTTGGTGTTTTAGGCCTCGTTGTTTTCCGATTATTACGAGCGTAATTGTGTTCTTCGAAAATATGTTTCATCATCGTCCTCAATTCAGTATTAATTATTAAGTCAATTAATCACCTTATTACTTGGGTACGACCTTTAAACGTGAGATTATTATTATTATTATTATTCGATTCTAATATGGAGGGGACACGTGAAAATAAATATCACAATACTAAGTATTTACTAGGTGACGCTTTGGTAACTGCTGCCGTTTGCTGATAGTTACGATAATTATTAGTAAGTTGTTTTATTTTACATAATAATATATATATAAAAAAAGAAATATCTTTTATTTTTAATATAACTATGAAAAGCAATAATATGTGAATAAAATAAAGGCGATACAAATATCAAAATAATGAAACTGAAGTGACATAGTTGACAACCTATCTTGTTACTATGTAGTATGTACACTGACTCGTAATCTTAGAAAGCTGATCTTTCAAATCTGTAAAAGAAAATAATGATTACTCTTTTATTACGCAAGTAAGCGCGGGCAACCTATCTTGTTACTATGTACACTGACTCGTAATCTTAGAAAGCTAATCTTTCAAATCCGTAAAAGAAAATAATGATTACTCTTTTATTACGCAAATAAGCGCGTATGTTTTACACTCTTGTGAAAGATATAAAAAATGTTATTTTAAATAATATGAAAGTTTAATTTTGAAGGTTAAGTTTACCGTAAAAAAACAATATAGGTGGCGCGGAACTATCATCAATTCCTGTATAGAGAGACACTGTCGTTTCTCTCGCTGAAATTAGCGAGACCCGACCGGGTCTCTTGATATCTAGAGCTTTACTTAGGGTACGTTCGTATATATGCAGGCAACAACCCACAGAAATTGCCCGGTCGTGACCGGATGATGTCATCGGTCGAAGACGATCTAGAGCTTTACTCATGGTGTAAATAAAATGGTGTGCTCATCCGTCGTCCTAAATAAAGCCGTTGTGCATTACTTAGGGTACGTTCGTATAAATGCAGGCAACAACCCACAGAAATTGCCCGGTCGTGACCGATGATGTCATCGGTCGAAGCCGGAGATGTGTTTCTACGAATGACATTGGTCGCTTAATCACGTGTATGGTGATTTTTGTAACATGGCGGGTGTTTTTAAAAGTCAAAAAACGAACAGTTATATCTGCAATAAATTTGTTTGTCGATAATGATGAAGAATCTGAAAACTTTTTAAACAAATTTAATGTTGGATATTTTAAAGGAAAGAAATATTAAAAGGAAACATTTATCACCATTTGAGAAAACTGTTTTTAAAAAAATTCACTCGCGATACTATATATTCAATGTTCGTTATGTAAAGGTCGGTACGGATTGGCCGAACCGCACCTGTATTGTAACGGTGCGATACAGGTTCGCGCTCACTTAGGACGTAAAAAAATTCACTCGCGATACTATATATTCAATGTTCGTTATGTAAAATATTAAAATAAAGTGCCGTTTTATAATTTCTGTAATCACGATGATTTAATACACACCTACGTAGCTTAAACTATGAAATGGGCATTCAGAACACTGATAAACAGTTTCTTTCGCCAGCTTGAAATAAAGCAATCTGGTCACGTGGTACTAGTAACCCATCTCAGCTCGGTCATTTCTGGGTGCTTCCAGTTGGCAAGCAACTTGATGACTTTGCTGAACAAGCGCTTACCTAGCAAACGTCAAGTATTAAAATAAAGTGCCGTTTTATAAATCCTGTAATCACGATGATTTAATGCACACCTACGTAGCTTAAACTATGAAATGGGCATTCAGAACACTGATAAACAGTTTCTTTCGCCAGCTTGAAATAAAGCAATCTGGTCACGTGGTACTAGTAACCCATCTCCTCAGCTGGATCATTTCTGGGTGCTTCCAGTTGGCAAGCAACTTGATGACCTTGCTGAACAAGCGCTTACCTAGCAAACGTCATCGCTTAAACAGCTCACGCTGTCTAACTGAACATCTTTTAAGCATAAAAATGACTGACCATAAATAAAAAATCGTATTAGTTTTATTACAAAATGAAATTATGGATGATTTTATATTAAAATATCACTAACAAATGTACAAAGAACAGTAGACACTTAAATAGTTCACGCTGTCTAACTGAACATCTTTTAAGCATAAAAATAACTGACCATAAATAAAAAATCGTATTAGTTTTATTACAAAGTGAAATTATGGATGATTTTATATTAAAATATCACTAACAAATGTACAAAGAACAGTAGAATTTAATACTTCTTTATCAAATATATACGTACATACACTTTTCATAGATTATTTTAAAAAACATCTTAAATTATTCACTATAAAATTAAAGCTAAACTCTTAAATTTAGCTTTAATTATTCTAGAAATGTGTATTACATCAATTTTTCTCTAGTTTTTAATTTCTTTGGTTTTTAGTTCTCTGCTAAGTAAAGTCAGCGACCCAACGAGTCGTTGATTTCGCTTAGCAGCGAACTTAGCGATTGATGACGTCATTCAAAGTAAGCAAACCATCTATATAGTTAGGCAGCTCATTCCAACAAGACGGTTTGCTGAGAAGCGATTAGCGAGTAAGCTGCTTGCCAACTGGAAGCGCCCTCTTGTCGCGACCGGGATTATAACCACTGATCGTGACCACTATAAATCGAACGGCATCGGTCGTTTTAAAGAACGGTTATGGTCATCACTGGTGTGACTCAGGGTTGATGCCTATGTTTCTACGAACGCACCCTAAGTGTTCAATCCGTACTTGTAACCTAGATTGTTGTCAGAGATCTAATTTCATTTATTTTTTTGACGAAAAATTCTTGGCCCCATGGTTACATATCTGATACCATTTTTCCAATTACTCTTTCTACAGTCAATTTTCATTTATTTTTTATAAATAAACTTAATTTAGATTTAATAAATAAAATTATATAAAACTCATCGCAGAAAAACAATAGAATTTTACATTTGGAGCGTTTATGTTGTTTATTTGGAGTGTTTGTTTCACAAATAACGAGAATACTTTATTCACTGTTATATATAAACAAGTTTCATATTTCGTTTATGTTGTTTATTTGGAGTATTTGTTTCACAAATAACGAGAATACTTTATTCACTGTTATATATAAACAAGTTTCATATTTTTATTTATTTTATTTGTATCAATATTTATATTTAAAATACTCAATTCTTGGAAATTATATATTTCAGTTTTTTTTTTAATTTAGGGATAAAAAACATCAGCTAAAGAGGGCCAATAATTCCTGTGAAATCTAAAATAATTTTGTTGTGGTAGTGTATACTTCTCTACATTGAAAATAAATCTATTATAGAAATCTCACTTCCAATTTTTCTATTACAGTAGTTTCCATTGAGAATGCTAAATACAACTGTAAAAATTCAAACATCTCTAAATTTATTTATACTAAACTACTAATACCTATAGGAATGAACTTTAAAGTAAGATGATTTATATAATTATAGTATATAAACTTTCAAAACAGGAGAAAGATGAATAAGAAGAGAAAATCTCATTGCTATCAAAATTAATCACTAAAAATTTTCAGTTCCCAGACAGCTTTATACCAATCAAAAAGTTCTAATACAATACTAGATATGAAATGATAAATAAATTATTTTAAATAATGAGATATTTTCCTCTTTCAAAGCTATTATACTGTAAATATCATTTCTATCAGATACAAAAATAAATTTCAGAAAATTATTTTCGCTAAAGGATATACTGTACATATCATTTTTATCAGATACAAAAATAAATTTCAGAAAATTATTTTCGCTAAAGAAGATATGTATCACAGAAAAGTTTGAACTAAATTATTTTATGAATGGAATTGAAATTGATACACTTGAAAATTTATTTATCAATATATCAATAAATAATACTGTTTTAAAAATCTGTGGAAAATAAATATAGTGTTGCTATTATCAAGGAATTATGCCTTATTTACCAACTTACATTAAAATGCAACAAAGTTTTTCTTCAAATGCCCATGTACGTCTATTCTGATCTAGAAATTTTAATAAATAAAACTTTTTTCAGCATTTTATGATCTTGGTGCTCAGATACAATAATTAGCCCATCAAATAATTTATTATTATTTATTTTTCAAAGGGAATTATTATACTGGGCATTACACTGAAATACATTTTCAATTTTTATTTAAAATTTTTTAATCCATTTTCTGTAGAATTAATGATTATAAAATCTTATCGTTAGTAATTTCTGAGCAATTAGAATTGTATTAATTGGCATTATTTCAAACACATTCGAAGAATCGAAGAAAAAACAAGTCACAATTGCAAAATTGTTGACTTAAAAATGATAGTTGTGAACTAACGTTAAAAATTTTGAAATGTTATTTTTTACCATTTAAGTCCATAAAACGTTAAGGTTAACTCTAAGGTGTTTTCATTCTAATTTATCAAAATATAGCGAAATTCCTGCTAAAAATATTTTGTAGTAATATGTTTGAGCTATAAGCTTCTATAAGTAAATCTATAGAAATTCGTCTGCTATAATCTAAGTGTGACAACAACGCCGCCTAGTGATTAAAATCTAGACCTTAACAGTTTTTCTTTTGTTATCGGTAAGAGTGGAATGACCATATACAGTATATTTATAGACCATGATAAAACTGATAAAATTTTATTAGAAGTAATGCAATTAGTAGAAAATATAAAATTACTTTTAGTAAATTTATTAAATATTTCATATTGCTAATATTAATAAATAAAACACAAAAAAATTATAAAAATAAATTATTATAAATAAATTTATTTTTCTTCTTTTGTTAATTTTATTTAATTAATCTCTAAAACTGCATCATAATTCTACAGCGCAGCTCCAAAAACAAAACAAAAAAATCACATTAATGAGCACAGATTATGTTTTTGATATATTTTTCAGCTTAAAATGATTTCATATCGGCTCGCATAATAATTTAGACACTCCAAATTCGGTTCAGAAGTTCTTGAGATATAAAGAGATACGTCAGACACATATTCAAATGGAACATTTAAGAGTTCAAATGCAGTATCCGGTCAAATTTTTATCATATACATCAAATTGAACTGACCTACTCTTAAAATTTTAAAAAATTTCTAGCCAGTCGTTTAATGTCGTGTTATTTCCACGAATTGCCAAAATTTTGACAGTCAAGTTTTTATCATATACATCAAATTGAATTGACCTACTCTTAAAATTTAAAAAAATTTCTAGCCAGTCGTTTAATGTCGTGTTATTTCCACGAATTGCCAAAATTTTGACGTTAGTGCTGCATAATTAAATATTTTAGAAAGAATTTTTATAAGATCAATTTGACATCAAGTTATGCAGATTTACTAGAAGTTACTATTTATTTTGAAATAGTTATTTATTTTTTATTGCTCCTTGTTATTGCTACGTTAATATCATAAATCATCAAAGTTCCAACTTTAAAGCCGTGCAATAATGTGTTTTATGACAATTTATTACTTCTTGTAACAAAACTTGATAGCTTGAAAGTATTTTAATGGTCACTTTAGTGTTGAAACTATGATAGACGTTAGTCTTCTAACATTTAATTTGCATAATGCTATGTTAAGTATTTAGGATTGTCATATTATTAACTTTATTTGAGAATGAAATCTATCAGATCTTACGAATATATTCATAAATTAAATATATCGAATCAACAATTGTGAAATGTTAAAATTATATAAAATTATTTGAAGTTTGAATACCTGCCATTTTTAAATGAAAGCAGAAAAGGATTAATTGACGAGTCTTCGAGATCTTCTTCAATAACATGATCATCTCTATAAATCTCATAAAAGTCAAATGAATAATTTAGAATATAGAGTTCAATCTTAGAAGTTTGAACGTTTGTCATTTTAAATGATTGCAGCGAGAATGTTAAATTTATGTGGCGTCAAGATGACTTTTAATGGTAGAATATCATAACCAAATCTCATGAAAATCTACTAATTCAAAAATTATTAGGAATGAACAGACAGAAAGCATGGTGGATCTTATAAATCTAATTTTCCTTCCGAAAGTAGGCTAAAGAAAGTTAAAGTTCGGCTTCTCCTCACGACAAATAAATCATGCAGTGAAGAATGATGTTCAAAAGTAACAAAAATAAATTAAATTATTACGTAATTAATCTATCTACAAACTTTTTTATTACTTAAATAGTTATAATATAGGTTATTTGTTATTCCATACATTTCATTAAAAATTTTATCTGCATATTTATTTAAGTACTCAATTTTAATTTTATTAAAATGTTTGAATTTTTATTTATAAGCTTACATGTAATATTGTAATTTGATTAAAAACATTAATAACAAAATTCTTGAAAAAAATTATTACAATAAATCTAAGTTCGCTTCAATTTAAATTTGAAAAATTTATGATTCAATAATTATTTATTTATTCAATGATTTTAAAATAAGAATTTTAACTAATAATAATAATAAAAAGAAATAGTTACTTATTTATGAACATCATTTTATTACTCGAATAAATGACAAGGGATATATTATTCATAGATAAATTTAATTAAAGACGGTTTTATAAATTTAGAATTAAAAGGCTAATACATTTGGTTGGTACATTCTTTAGATAATTTTCGACGTAAAATCATATATTCTATATATATATTCATAGAAATGCACAATTGATATGAAAAAATGCAAAAATATTTAGAAAAGACTGTATGTTCAATTGTTGCATTTTTTTATAAATTCAAGAAGTTTTATAACGAATCAAGTTACTTTTTGATATAAGATTTTTACTATTGATAATTCTGTAGCATTGTGAATTCGTAATTGTTTCTTCTGAACGGGATATTTTGAGAATTTTTATTATTGAACAAAACAAATATTAAGCCAATTCTCTCTTTCGAATTTTAAGAATCATACTTTATATTTACATTTATATTTTAATTATTAGATGTAACTGGCAATTTATCCTTCTATAGTATATTATACATGAAAAAACAATATTAAAAATGTCTTTTTTAAATATTTTTGGAGTGAGTTGTAGCCTCTCTTGTCTCCACGGATCTGTCATTGATAACAATCATCCTATAATATACTCATTCATGATTCTAAAAGTGGACTAATTATTTAAAATTATTTTTAACAAGGAAAAAATGTAAAATTGTATTAGTTTTTACTTGTTTGATATCAATATGATAAAATAGAGGAAAAAATGTATTTTCATTATCATCATCAATAATTACTAAATTTCTTCAAAACTATAAATGGCATTATGATCGAAATATGCAAATTAGTAGCATAACATATATTTTGTGCTCCTTATACCAAACAAAAAAAAAATGGTTATTTAATTGGTTTATAATTTTTTTATTTTATAGTATTGTATTAGCAATATTGTGAATTGAGTAAAAATTATCTTAAATAACTGATATTCATAATATCTTTAACATTATTCAGCTAAAGAATAAAATATTGAATTTAATTGCAGATTAACAATCATATTTCTACCCACGAGAAACAGAAATTTACATCATGTGAATTATAAAGCAGAAATAAATCATAGAAAGGAGTATAACAGGGATGGACAAGTTCCATGTCATTAAGAGTCATATAGGAGAATCTCATATACTTGAGAGCCGAAATCAATTTCTTTTTGGGTAAATGAGATTCGGTTAATCTTAACAATAGTTTAAAAATTATTTAATATTTTGCATGCATTTATTTCATTTATACGCATACTGCATTTTACAATAAATAAATTACAAATATATTATTTTAAAAAATTAAGTAGGTATTTGCTCCATATTAACTATTGATTTTCATGTTGTGGAGCCACAGTGAAGGTACCAAAGAGCCGCAATTTGGCCACCATTGGAATATAAAATCGAATTGATTGAAATTTCTTATCGATACAAACATAAATATATATTTTTCTCTAATTTTATTAATTTATTCAAGTAAAAAGTAAGAGAAGTAATGTGAGAGGTGAAGACGGATCTGTCACTGATAACAATCATCCTATAATATATTTATTTCTTCTCTTAGCAGTATGATCACTTCTTCAGTAGCGAAACTAAATATAAATAATTTATATATAGACATCTACTATAAGTTATAATTTAGTAGATATTTATATAAGAAAATTTATTGTAAAATAATAACTGCATCAAAGAAACATCGCGAAGATGTTGTCTTTTTCTGGTATCCCTCATGATTTTAGCTATTACCGATATTTTTAAATACTATATTCTCATTTCAATGATGTTTTATTTATTATTCAGATAAACTTAGTCTAAAATTATTGAATAGCCAGTGTTGTGAAAGTAGACTTGTTTTATTTTGCAAGGTTAGCTATCAATATTTTTAATTTTTTATTAAAAGATTTTTAAATTACTGTATGTTTCTTTTTTTAGTAATTTTATATATAGAACAAATCATAAATCTAAAGATGAAGAAAATTATTAATAAAAAACGAAGTGACTCCGATTTAAAAGGGGAAAAAATGATTTATTTCAAATAATGTGATATGTTATCTCATTCAATTATAATATTTCATAAAATTTTCCATTAAGGCTTTTATAAAATTTTGATACATGGTTTGCAATCCTTCCATTCCTCCAAAATTTCTTCCCATTTGACTACCTACACTTATAGGTGCAGCACCGCCTGGTGCTCCGCCTGGAGCTTCACCGCCTGGCTCTCCACCACCTGGCATTCCACCACCTCCTGCACCAAAAAATGCACCACAGCGTTTATTTCTACGAAGATTCATTTTTTCATCTGAATTATCTGCAAAATTCATATAAAAAGTTAAAATTTTTTGCTATATATAATACAGGCAATACGTATCATGCCATGTGATTTTATATTAAAAGCAAAATAACTTCCAATAGCATATTTTCATAATAAATTCTAAAAACTTACGTATTAGAAATTAAATTTAACTAACATAATTTTAAATTTAAATCACACAAATAAAAAAAAATATAATTAAAGAGACTTACCTATATCACATAAAATTATAATCAAAATTGCTACTAAACTTGATAAATTCAAAAGTTTTGGCTTCATCTTCCAAACTGCGAGTTACATTTTTCTTCTAAATTTTCAATTTATACTTTCGTGATTCTTTATTTAAACTGTCGACAGGTGAAAATTTCGTGACATTTTCTTCCTCATGTTTTTATTTTTGCGTGTCGAAGTGTAAACCTAAGCTCAAGTTGACAGAATACATTCCGACACGAAATATTTAAAGAACAAATAACGCATTTAAAGAAGAATAAATAACGTTTTTCCTCAAATTCAAGGACAGTATAATGAATTAGAAATCTTGTTTTGTTCTTATTGTATTATATTGTTTTTGGACTGCATTAGATCGAAATATATCCATTCCCATATATTGTTAATTTGATAAGAATTAGAGTAGAAACACGATTTCTAACTCCCTCTTAGGGAGGAGATACTTAGAAAGTGATTGATCACCATTTTGTTTCAATATTGGAGATTAAAGTTAACTAAAATAGAACTCTAATTATTCGAACTACGATTAGTTGAACTATAATCATAATTTATGCAATGTTTATACATAAAACGCTTTAAACATATTGCATAAATTTATAAAACGACTTATATATATTCCAACAAAAGTTTACATGTTATTTTATATTTAAAATTTTATATAAACAGTTTTCTATCCGAATTATCACCTTGGGTCATTTAGTGTTTATAATTCGCTATGATCGCCATTTTTTCTCAATATGGCGGATCTAAAGAAAAGCAATTTTTTAAGTTTAAAATGTACATATATAATATTAAAAATTTTAATTTTCATCCAGCAATAAAAACAATATTTATTAGAACACGGCATAAAATTATTATGGTAATTTTATAATTCATGCAAACAAGACCGCTGTGAACTCATGTTGTTTTTATCTTACTTCCTTTAAAATCACAAGAAGCAGGTTAAAATCATAACATTTAAATTCTAAAATTGTATGTTATTTATACTGTGTTATATAAACAAAGTACGATTCGCATAATAATTAATTTTATTACATACTAATTAGCATTTACGTAATTTATATGGGCAATTCAAATAAAACAATAAAAATATAATAATCTTATAAATTAAATAGCCATAAAATAAAAATTTATTTAATAATTACATAAAGGTTTAATCTTAATTTATTATTTCATATCAAAAATTAATATTCGGGAGTCTGTATCAAAATAAATGACTATATCAATAATAAGCTGCATTAAACTTTGAGATATATACAGTTATACGTATTTTGGAGTTTGATAGAATAAATTTTATTAAAATTTATAGAAAAATTAATAAAATCTTGAATTGTAATATTCAAGCTAAAAAATAAAAATTTTTTTTGAAAAGCGTGTGCCTTTTTCTAATTTTAGAAAAAGGCACACGCTTACACTTTGTTGGGAACGGAAGTTTTGGAAGGGGATATATGGAGAAGGAATCCACAATTAATAGGTTTAATTATTCCTGATTAATTAAAGGCTTTAATCAGCTCGAAATGTACTTCCATTGCAAGAAAATTCCTATCTTCATCCCTCTAAATTAATCACCGATATCATTAGAAAATTTGCATTCGAAATTTTTTGGAGTATCCATTATACTTGACTGATTTAGTTCGAACGATTTAATCTCTTCAGGAAATTTAAAGTTACTTTAAAAGAAAGACATTTCCAAAATGTCGATGAAGTAAAAAATGTTATCCTGTGGCTGATATAAGACTCAACTTAAATAAAAATTTTCGATAATTATTGATGTTCTTACAAAAATCTAAAAACGAAACAGAAAAATTTCATGTTTATATATAAAATTAAAACGAAAATATATGTTTAAATTTTCAATATTGCTGATTTTTATTGCTTTCATTTAAACCGCCTTTTTATATATAAAAATTTAATATGATCATGATGATTAAAATAAAAAAAATATTTATTATCGGTCGTTTTAAAGAACAGTTATGACTTATATAACTTTAATACATGTATAAGTAAATGCGGAAACGAAACGTAATTTTTAACGAAGACACGTAATTTTACTAGTTCCTTGTTAGTTTTTAACAGGTGAAAGCAAACGAGGAACTACTAGCCAAGATACAAATAGAAGCTGACATGTTGCAAAAGATGAGACAATGAAAAGAAGAATACTTCTTGCACTCATCTTGCTTTGTTTTGTTATAATAGTTATTTGCCAAGAAGGTAAAATTTAATAAACTATCTTTAACTAATTAACATTTTTATTAAATAAAATGGAACTGTTTTATTAGAAGTTAATTAATAGTTAATTAATTCGAACCGATGCATTATTTAATGTTGAGATTTATGACTTTTAGGTTAATATTAACATTCGATTATGAATAATTATTAATTTAATTATTATTATTTAATAGGAGCTTCATCAAAGTCAATTGAAAATGTAGGATTTCATCATCGAGTTAAGCGATGTGGTGGTTATGGTGGTGGTGGAGGAGGAGGAGGAGGAGGAGGTGCTCCTGCTGGATACTTCTTGCACTCATCTTGCTTTCTTTTGTTATAATAGTTATTTGCCAAGAAGGTAAAATTTAATAAACTATCTTTAACTAATTAACATTTTTATTAAATAAAATGGAACTGTTTTATTAGAAGTTAATTAATAGTTAATTAATTCGAACCGATGCATTATTTAATGTTGAGATTTATGACTTTTAGGTTAATATTAACATTCGATTATGAATAATTATTAATTTAATTATTATTATTTAATAGGAGCTTCATCAAAGTCAATTGAAAATGTAGGATTTCATCATCGAGTTAAGCGATGTGGTGGTTATGGTGGTGGTGGAGGAGGAGGAGGAGGAGGAGGTGCTCCTGCTGGTGGTGGAGGAGGAGGGGCTGCTCCTGCTGGTGATGGTGGAGGTGCTGGTGGCGACTATCCAGATTATGGTGGTGCTGGTGGTGCAAGAAGAAGGTCAAGAAGAAGACGAGGAAGAAGAGCAAGGACAGGAGGAAAGAGAAAAAGCAGAACAACAAAAAGAAAAACCCAAAGTAAAACTAAATGACAGAACTAATAAAGGAATATCAAATCTGTTTACAAAAATCTATTTCACTAAAAAATAATTTTCTCGAATAAAAATGTAAATTCAAATGCAAATTTATTTATAAATTATTTTTCATTCCATTAACTTATGACAAAATTAATCTACTCTGAAAAAAATCCTTAGAAAATATGCGAAATCATAAGCAATAATTTCTATAAACTTTTCCATAAGTTTCGTGAAAATGTCCACAGTAAAAATTTTTTGTATTAATTCACATATTATTAATCATCTAATTCTATAACAAACAGTTTACATTAAACTATTTACAAAAATTTTGAATTAATTATAAACGAACAAATTATAAGTTGAATAAGCTATACAAAGAGTTAGAGTAATCAGTCTGATAAAAAAAAAAAATAATAATAATAAAATTAAATCTTATAATTTTGTAAAGTACCGTTATATAAGTCAATATAATTATATTACTAAAATTTTTCTTTCACGTTATTGTATATGATAAATTAAAAATTAAAAATAATCATAAAAATAAATATAACGAAGTTTAAGCCGTTGTGGGTATGTTACATGTATAAGATCTCATTATAAACAAAAACGAAACCATAAATTAACATAAACTATTCACCTGCTTAAAAACAAATAAAAAAATTGTAGTATGTAGTATAAAGATCGAAACAGAAAGAATCACCTTGACATTTAAGCAAGTGAGCAGCATGAAGACAAAATTGTTAATGGTTCTGATCTTGCTGAGCGTAATCGCTACAATTGTTCAAAGTGAAGAAGGTAATTTATTCGGAATTTTCTTTGAGAATATCGATTTAACTAACTTTCTTAAAAATGATTTATATCCATTGTAGTATGTAAATGTTGTTAAATTTTTAAATAACGCTTTTTAATAACGTTAAATAATAATAACTGTATAATTAAAATAATTTTAGTTATTATTATTATTATTATTGTATAATCATTACTTGATTATTAAATTATTAAAAAATAATGTTTAAAAAAAATCTAACTTAATTAAAATTTAATATTTGATTTATTAATTCGCAAACTTAGAAACCCAATCACTCTTTCATAACAGTAATGCTATTTACTATTTAATAACTAACAGAATTATCATCAAATATATTAATTTTAATGAAAGCGATAATAATTAACATTAATGAACATATATATATAAATAGATGAAGAGAGGAATTTCATTCAAAGTGTAGGATATCATCGAGTTAAAAGACAGTACGGAGCACCAGAATCAGATTATCCAGCTGAAGAATCTCCAGAACCAAGCAGGAGAAGAAGAAGAAGAAGAATGAGAAATCAGAGAGGAAGAAGACAACGCAGAAGAGGATGATCTGTTTAAAACTGATAATCAATTAACATTTAATAAAAGAAATACACTCTGAAAAAACTGTCGAGGCAGGAATAAAATTGATCACTCACTATATGCACTCACTCATAGTAACGTTTCGATTTTCACATGGTTGTCTTCATTTCCTTATCGCGAGAAAGATAATTGTGAAAATCGAAAACATTACCATGAGTGTATCTCGTAAGTAAAAATTATATTAATGCTTTGAGAGCTATTTCAGAGAGTATTTTTTTCCTAGATGATTCTAAAAGATGAATGATACCAATATTCAAGTACAGTAAACATTTAATAAATTTAATTATATTAATTTAGCAACTATTCTGACGAGATTAACTTTGGAAATATAATGAATACTTTTATTAAACACTTGATTTTATTTGTTAACTAGAATTTTGTTGCAACTAAAAAATTTATCTATTAAAAGTAAACTTATATTTGTTAATACGGCTAATGTAATATTATATATGATAATAAATTTTAAGTGTTTAAAGCATTAAATTATATATTGATAAAGTTATTTGGTTATATCAAACAACTTGGTAAAACATTATAACACTTAAATACGAAAGATGTTTTAGAATTGTCTTTGCAAATTATTCCAACTGCAAATTATTTTTTCTATTTTATAATTGTGATCCTTTAAGAATAACACTTTTATAATGGATAATGAATTTATTATAATGAAAGATGTTTTAGAATTGTCTTTGCAAATTATTCAAACTGCAAATTATTTTTTCTGTTTTATAATTGTGATCCTTTAAGAATAACACTTTTATAATGGATAATGAATTTATTATACATCATTTAATTATATGTTTCATAGAAAAAATCTTTTAAAGATGCATATTTACATAAATGATGTATCAAAAGACTTTGTTGAAAAACTTCCGATTTATAATTAATTCATATTAATTGCTATGACGTAACAATATTGCATTTCATATAGAACATTGTAAACATTAATACAGATTTACATCATAGGTATTATATCGAATATTAATGCATACAAATAGCTCGTAACATGTTATATTCGAGAAATTTTATGATCGAGAATTATACAGATACTCCTCACTTAACGACCGAGTTCTGTTCTGACGACTTGGTCGTTCGTATTTATCTAGAACAGTGGTTCTCAAACTTTTTAAGGATTTCTTTCGTGACGGTCTCTACAATTTTTTAGATTGCTCGCGGACCGTTTAAAATTAACTAGGTACTCCTCACTTAACGACCGAGTTCTGTTCTGACGACTTGGTCATTCGTATTTATCTAGAACAGTGGTTCTCAAACTTTTTAAGGATTCTTTCGTGACGGTCTCTACAATTTTTTAGATTGCTCGCGGACCGTTTAAAATTAACTACAATTAACATATAGGCTACTGTTACCAAAACATTTTTTGATAAACCATTTATTCAGAAAATGGCAAATCTTAGTCAAATAGCCCAATCATAAGATAAAGTTTTTTACACACAATCTTTCTCCTGCAGTGGACAACTATTCAGGATATTGAACAGTGGTTCTCTAAATTGAGGTCCGCGGACCCCAGTTTGAGAACCACTGATGTAGAACAGTAACTCGCTTAAGTTTTCATGGCTATAAAGGTTATTTATATTTTAATTATACACAAAGTATTTTTCATCATCAGATTTTTGGAACTACGAGTGCGGGGAATTACATGCAATAGAAGTCATAAACGACGCATATGGGCGGAAACCAAATTTTCGTTAAAAAAAAGGCGTAAGCTCAGATGTGAGTTCGAGCAGTCGTTAAGTGAGGAGTACCTGTATTCTGTATCTTTACAGCGTATTCTAAACAACAGCAAAGAAAATTTCGAGGAACTTCAATAGATTTTTTTTTTCAATTGATTAAAAATTTAATTTTCCATCAGATATAAAAAAAATAAATTTATTAATAATTTAATTGAAGATAGCGTTAAAATATGTTGTTATAAAAATGTATTTATTGGGAATAATACGTTACTTTATAAATTTTCTTCAGAGAAAAAAATTAGAGATATTAATAAATTTATTTTTTTTTATAATTTAATTGAAGATAGCGTTAAAATATGTTGTTATAAAAAATGTATTTATTGGGAATAATACGTTACTTTATAAATTTTCTTCAGAGAAAAAAATTATCAATTGTATTTTATTCGGGGAATATTGATATATATAATTTTAAGAATCTTATACAGTAATTATTTCTAAAATTTGATTTAAACTTAAAACAGCAAAAAACTGTACGCAAAAAAATATTTTAGATATACAGTACCTGATATTGACAAAAAGGGATTATGACATCAGAAAAACGTTGTAAATTGCAAATTTGAATTTTTAATATTTAAATTCAACGAAAATTTACAAGCTAAGAATATCGTATTAAAAAGCCATATAAGAGAGGTTTTTAATGTACTTGTTATTGCAGTAGTTTTGTTGAGATATTTCACACATGCTTTAAAGCAGGGGTTCCCAAAGTTTTGCCTATATGAACCAATTGTAAATTCCAAAATATTTGGCGGACCCAAAAAAAACAAAAAATGTTATGGAAAAATACGTTCAAATCGATAAAAAGTTAGATACATAGTAATTTTATAACAATCGTTTTTTATTTATGACAATATTTATTTTTTTATTACAAAACTGTTTAAAATAACAGCTTTCAAAAATAATCAAACAAAAATAACTAAATAATTTCAAATTAAAAAAAGAAAAAAATAATAAATTCATCAATCTGAAATGTGTGACTTGTGCAGTTGTTTCTTCTTAACAATATCATTGAGCCTTGGTTGTGAGTCGGTTCAATGTATTCTTAACACCGCTTGTAACACAGATTAGGTATACAGTTAATTTTGATCTCAATTTGGACTTATTAATACTCATGATTGAGAGAGTTTTTTTGCATATATAAGTGCTTCCAAATAAAAAACATATTTGGAAGCACATATATGTGTATTTTTTTAACTGAATAATTTTTAATTATATGATAAAATTTATTTTTCGTAAAAATGTAAATTATCTCTATGAATTCAAGATGGCGGATGATCTGATTCGCGGGCTGCATTTCTAGGGTTTGCGGGCCGCACTTTGGGAATCCCTGCTTTAAAGTTATCATCGACATCTATGAAGCAAAATTCTTCGGATAATTAATAAGTTTTTGTATAATTTTGCAAATTATTTTTGTTATACGTTTGAAAATTTATTATAATAAAATTTGTTTATATTTTTAGATGGCTTTTTTAAGCTTATAAAAAACTGCGAGTTTTTTGAAGACGACAGTATTATAAATGTCATAATAAAAATGTAATAATAAATATCATATCATATAATATGCTATGTTTTCTCCACTAATAAATTTGAATTATATAATTAGACAGGAGCATTCGTCATTAAAATTACATGTAATATTTTTGAAACTTCAATTAGTTCTTTCAACTATTTAATTTTAATACACGTCATAGTAAACTTTAGACGTCTAAAGAGCAATGAATCCATCACATGATCTTACTTTATGCTTGTCTTTTTTAAAATGAACAAAATCAGATTTCTTCGCTAATAACGGTCGGTTTTCATCTATTTTCGATTAGCTTGATCCCATTATTGCTGTTTCATATGCATGTAAATATCTTTTATTACATCAGCAATATTGATCCCATCTCGATCAGTTTTAATAATCTTAGTTTTTTAATGAGTTCACATATGCTGATAGTGTTGAAAGTTCATTTAAATTGGATATTTACGCAAAATATCGTTCTGATAAAAATACAATCTATCGGATAGCAAATATCTTTTGTTTCCCTACATCCGAATAGTGTACCTAAATTTCAATTAAGACGAATATTTACACGCCATATCTCAAAATAAGTGAACATCTTTTTTCATACTACAGGTAGGCCTCGATTAGCGCGAATAATTGGTTCCACGAATTTCTCGCGCTAATCGAAATTAACCTCTGGCTGGTTTGTGTAAGGTTGAGCTTCAGCCCATATTCTGGCCTAGTAAGGTGTTGTTCAAACAGTGGTGCCAATGTATGTTTCTAGTTGGTTATCCTCTATGTTTTTTAGAGGAACCTTATAGCCTTCTTGTCTTTTAGATTTATCATTACGGATAACCTCAAAAACTGTGGGGGCCCTGCGGAAGGCACTGTTCCTATTAGCCGATCTTAATGACGATTTAACCTCTTTACTGTTGTGTAGTCGGTACGGAATAGTGTAACAGGTATTCACATCAAAACTGCACTCCTTTGGTGCAGAGATTTGCAGTTGTCCTGAGGGGGTGCTTAGTTTCAGGAACTTTACCTTCGCTTTACGATATAATTTCCGCAAAAACCCTTTAGCATATCCATGTTTTCTACCTACTTCAAGGATTCTATCTATCTCTACCTTCCTCAGAAACCTGTCACTGCAATGCGTTATACATCTTTTGAAATAAAAATCAAAAGCAGATTTTTTAAAAGACCATGGGTCATAAGACCATCTCGGTATCACTAGAGGTGGGGCAGAGGGTTTTACATAGACCATTGTGTTAAACTTATTGTGTCCCACTAAAATCTTTATGTCTAGAAATTAACCTCTGGCTGGTTTGTGTAAGGTTGAGCTTCAGCCCATATTCTGGCCTAGTAAGGTGTTGTTCAACATCGCTGGCTAAATGGTTGTGTTTCCAAGCTATAAACAGATCATCATCCACGTACCTAGCGTAGAGTAAGATCTCACTAAGTAGGCTGTGGTTTAAGTGCATTTCAACCTCCTTAACCACCAACTCAGCTAGAATCCCAGCTATGGGGCTCCCTAAAGGGACCCCCTGGTATACCCCCTAATATTCTTTTGTATATTAAAGGTTTTATACGTACATACTTCTTCGTATGCTATTTATGATTTTTATGATTAGTTTTTGTTAATTTTTTAAATTCAAAAAATTTTTTGGTAGAATAAAATGCCTCTGATACTAAAATAGTATTGGCCAAAAGCTATTTTAATCTAGTCAAAGTTTTTTCATCAGAACTGATATACAGTGTGCCCATATTTCTATGGACCATAAATTTTTTTCAAAAACTATTATGTATACATGAAAACCATAAAACGTGTCCTGTTACATTTTCCCTTTCAAATTACAATCCATCATTAAGACTTTTTTCTACACATCCTCTTGCGCAGTGCACATTTCAACTTTGTTTTCTCGAATAGAAATATTTTATTTTTCTAATGAAATCTGATCCTGGCAATTTTTATGATAGAATTATTTTCCTATGACTGATATTTTCAGAGATATTTAGGAATAAAGGATCTATTAAGAAAGTATGGCAGTATGAAAATCAATAGACAGATACAACTTTATAAACTACCTCTTGCTTCACATAAACAGGAAAACATTCATAGCACTTAAGCTATGAATATATATATATAGCACTTAAGCTTATATATATATAGCTACTATATAGCACTTAAGCTATGAAACTATACCAAAATAAAGTTTAAATATTCCTTGCTTAAGTGCTATGAATGTTTTCCTCAATAGACAGATGTTTGATTCATCGTAACATACATCCTAATATGAAAAAAAATTTTAAATGGATTCTCTAATAATTTTATAGCTTGAAACATTTTTTAGGAATAGGGAATCATAGCCATAAATCTTAATAAGTTTTCAACATTACTGGAAAAAAATTTATGCCCTTCTTAATGGATTCTTCATTCCTAAATATCTCCAAAAATATTAGTCACAGGAAAATAATTCTACCATGAAAACTGCACAAAAAATTAGCAGAATCAGATTCCATTAGAAAAATAATACATTTCCATTCGAGAAAACAAAGTTGAAATGCTTGCGATATAAGATGATGCACAGAAAAAAATCTTAATAATGGATTGTAATTTGGAAGGAAAATGTAATAGGACATCATTTTACAGTTTTCATGTATACCTGGTAGTTTTTGAGAAAAATGACTGGTCCATAGAAATGTAGGCACCCTGTATTGAGTAAATAAAATTTTATTTTCACAATATATCAATATAGTTTATTACTTTTCAAGCTCTAAGCAGAAACATTTTCAGCTTATAAACTAGCTATCAATAAGCATATAAGCAAAAGATTATTTATAGCAGCAGTGGCCAACCTTTTTGAAAGCAAGTGTACAATGAAAAATTTTTACTGCGTGGTGGGTGCATGACTATTAAGTAGAGTTCTTTTTTTTGGTTATAAATAAGTATTTTTATCCAAAAATAACTTTAATAAATTTGCGAATTATTGCAAACAACTATTCAACAGATAATACACACAATTCAGTTGTTAATATCAATTTACAAGCATAATATACCATTGCATCGTTGTTGTACCTACACATTTCAGCACAAATGCAAATGATGCAAATCAAGTCAGCATGAACCGTTTCCTGCACAACCTTGGATCATGCCAACTGCTGTCGATAGATAAAGATTTTCGTGCTAAGTCTGAATATGTTAAAGATATTTAGATTACATTTTTTAGTTATTATTTATTTTTTATAATTTTGTAAATTACAATTCTCCAGTAGATAAAAATGGTATTTTAGTAGATTTACAGCAAACTCAAATTAATAAAACAGATGAAATAAAATTACTACTACTTATTTTGAAATTATTTCCATATGATTAAAAAAAGTTAAAAAATATTATTTTTAAATTAATTTTTTGGAAATCTTGCTGCAGGCGCATAACAGACCAACCACAGGGGCACTTATGCCCATGGACGCAGAGTTGGCCACCGATTTATAGCTTTAAATTACACAGTTTAAATTTTAAATAGATAATTCTAGACTTTTTCAGTGTTATAAGCAGTCCCATTCAATGATGTCATGTAGCTGTAAAGTTTTGGATTTAGTGCTATTATCAACATATTATGTATATTATAGAACATTAATATTTTAAGAGTTTATAATATAACATATGATCACTTAACTAATTATAGTGAAATAAGCAAAATGTCCAATGAACTAGTTCAACAAAAGTTTTCTTGGGATGTTCTTGTTTATTACATCATTTCTTGCACTTCTTTCAGCTATCTCTATGTTTTACATTGTACATAAGCTTCTGCATTTCTCACTACAGTTATTCTCAGTCAGTCAATCTGCAAATCAACCTTGTATCACCAAGGTTGTCAAATCACACACTATTCTATATCAGATTGATATTCCTTTAATCTTGTTCTTAAATTCTTCTATTCTCCCTATGTTCTCTTCAGACCTATCAAGGTCATTATTAAATATTGCACCCCTATAAGAACCTAACTTCTTCATTGGGTATTTTTGATCTGTCATCTCTCAATGCAGCTAAGATAGTTAGCTACCTCCCAAAGGCTATTTTCTTTTCTATCCTCTTCTTTACCTTACTCAAGACTGGGTGACACATGTATCAAGATATACATGTTCTCTTCTGATAATCTTTATTGTGATCTTTATGATTTGTAACTAACTATCTGCATATTTTTTTAATGCTATGGTAGATTTTATTCATCATGTTTAAGATGTAACTGTGATGGAACTTATATGTAATCCATATAACATAGAGATACTATTACAGTTATACCTATCTCTAGCCTGATCTTCCCTTGAGCAATATATGAACATCCTCTTAAAGGCTCTAAAAGCTGTAATTTTATATGATAGTCAATTGATGATACTAGTATAATTATAGGAGTATGGGTTGATTTTCTATATACTTTTGTAATGTAATTGCCCCATCATATCAACTTTAATTTCAAAGAAATAGAAATCATTTTTTGTAATTTTTTTCTAGCTTGGGAATTATCCACAGACTCATCTGTGAGATTCTGCAGCAGGCTACCAACTTTCTACTCCATTCTCCATACACTACACTAGTGTTTCCAAATTCCCAACATTTTGGAATCCTCAGGAATTGAGAATGGGAAATCATATATTGCTGAGAATTATACAACAATAATTAATTTTTCCTTCTTTCATTCATAAAGCAATTATCGATAACAAAATATCATATCCATGACACTTCGTTATGTATTTGAACTTCTATTATAATTTGGATCATTTTATATAAAAATATGATCCATAATTTCTGTAACAGTGGCTAAACTTATTTCTTTCCATTGTACTATAGTTGCACTGTACTGATATCAAAAGCACTGCAAGAAGGCATAGGAATATCAAAGCAACAGATTCATATAATTTTGGTTTTATGTGAATACTGTATAATGATTTGAAAATCCATGCCATAGTGAATCAATAAAAAATATAGAATTAAAAAAAATCGTGTTATATCGAAACAGCATTAAGCGGAGTCTTACTGTATAATTTATATCCAAAAATAATATGCTAAATCACTACTATATCAAAATCTTAAATCAATCAATTTTGTTTATAATTAAATTATATATCAATCCCATCTCCTACCAATTTGTCTAGTTCATGTCATCTCAAACTTCAGTATCATTTGTTTCAGCTAATGCTAACTCATAAATTTTTCCTGGGGATATTTTCATTAGTATTTGTGAAATTTTTTATGCTACTATCAAAAATTTTACCATAGTTTATTGAAAAAAAATTTGTATCATCTTTTTGATTCTCTATGAAAATAAATCATAGAGTTCAGTATAGATGATATTTGATATTCCTAGTAACTACTTAATTATTTTAAATTAAAAAAATAATAAAATGTAGTACTAGGGTAAATTATATTACTTTGAATTAGGCCTATATCCTTTGTGAAATTTGTGGGATATGTGGTGGCAATCACTTCTGAACCTACCATAAACTAGCCAATATTTGTGATGGAGGCTAAAAGACTGGAGAATGCATTTCAATATGCTAGGTCCAGACTTCATCTCAAAAAAAATTTGGAATGTGAAATTGAACTAGTCCTCCAGGTTGCAAATGATTTGCTTTGCTATGTGACCATTAGGGCAGCTAGAACTAGAACAATCTAATTTTTAAATTATAAAAAATTAAATAAATTTTTTTATCTCAATAATGTATCAAAGTATTTTAACCTAATATTTTTCATAAAGAAAAAGCATTGTCCATAGAAAAATATTTCTTAGCTTACTTTATGAAATAAAATGAAGCTTTGTATTGCAACACTAAAAGTGAAATCCTCAGACTGGTGCAAGATAAATTACTGTGAAAGCATTTACCAAGAATGTTTTCATTAATCAAGAATGAAGTTAGAGGTTCAAAGATGATCATATACTGATTTGCCCTATTTGCCTACATATTTGCCCTAGTTCTAACCATAAACAATATCAACCAGCAATTTGCCAAGTTCCTCAAATAACTCGATGGATAGTTTCTGGGAAACGAAACTATTTGGGTTTCAGGGAAAGTATGATTGCAAAGCTGAAATTGTTCACCCTTGGAATAGTGAAGCTAGCTGGTCCTTTGGGTAGGGGATTTCAATTCCCATGGTACCTCCTAGTTGTAGCAACCAGGCAATGTCATCATTGCCTCCTTATGTCACCAATAATTTTATTGTTGGTGGCATGGCAAGGTGGTAGCTATCCTCCACCCCATCTCATGGGAGGTGGAGGATCTGGTAATTGCCAGCCAAATTACTGGGCTGCTTCCCAGTACAATCTGCTCTAGCCTTTCTGCTATGACGGAGTTAATGAACACGACATCAGTGGTATGTATTTGAAACATCCTTGAGGTAGTTGGGTTCGGCAAACCACTACCTTGTAAAATACTTGCAATAGGTATTGAAAAAGAGAATTTATCTAGATAATTTAATAATGGAGATGATCAAGAATGTAATATGAATTATGGTTCTGGGGCTCTATTCTGAGCATTGAGTAAAACCGGATTTGATTTGTGACGTCAGGAATTGATGCTTTTCGCACTCAGTCATCAGA
Source organism: Olivierus martensii (assembly GCA_000484575.1). Lineage (NCBI taxonomy): Eukaryota > Metazoa > Arthropoda > Arachnida > Scorpiones > Buthidae > Olivierus > Olivierus martensii. Next base: position 27,040 of record AYEL01046402.1, read on the forward strand.
AATCACATCTGAGTTAAATTGCTATTCAGAACAGTGAGATGGTGAGATTTGATCTTACATGGTAGCCTGGGTTACACACTTCCGTTAGTTCACAGCCAATAGAAGAGCTTTTTACTGATTTTCAAGGTTTTCCGATTTAAAGGTGGCATGGTAGGTTACAACGTACCCAAGTAGAACTTAGACTTTTTAAAGAAAATAGAAATTTAATTACAGGAAAGTTAAGTAATAGTTTTATGATAAAGGACAAGCAACATTTATGAAAGTGACCAAATTATTTTAAAGATAGCCTTACTAACTTCACTTATGCATCGACTAACAGAGGATTGACTGACTGATAGATGAAGAACTTGAGCTATTGTTTCTCGCTACATGCTCTTATCATAATGATCCTAAACAGCCAAACTTCCCTTAGCAGTTTATTATTTTTTGAATTAACTGCCAAATTAATAATTAATTTTAAATTTATGCTACAGTGGCACCATAGCATAAATTTAAAATTAATTATTATTTTGGCAGTTAATTCAAAAAATAATAAACCACTAGGGAAAGTTTGGCTATTTAGGATCATTTGGATTGCATGTATCTCTTTGGAATTGGTGATTTAAGCTCTTATCATAAAATCTCAAAGCAATTAGAATCTGTTAATTAAAAAAATAAATATTGTATTTATTTAAAACGATAGCCTCTGAGCCAGATATTTAAGAATGAGCTATGTTGTATCCATTATTGGTTGTAACATAGCATAGCATTAGAAAGTAAAATTAATAAAACAATTTTAAATAAAATTAAGTATTTGTTAAAAATAAGGAATTGGTTAAAATCATTGAATATAATGTGTGCTTGCATAGCTATTAAGCACCCTATAGACATATTAATATTAAAAAATTACTGAATAATTCTAATTAAAAACAAAATTAATGAATGTAAGGTTAATATATCTCTCTTTTGGTATACCTCTAATTTCTTTAAATATTTTTTATATAAATAAAATTATTGTGTTTTTTCTAACAGTACTGCATATTAAGTCAATTATTAGTAGTTACGTAGTTTTAGGCTCTAATTCACTCCTTAACTCTTCGCATAGAAATAAGACTATGTTTTTATATAATTGAAATATTTTGCAAAATCTCAATCATTCAAATCAAAGGCATTTTTGTTCATTCCTAAAAAATGGATGATTGATGAAGGATACTACTATTTTCTCCATCTTAAATGTCCTCTAGCACAGTGGTCTCAAACTCAAATTGCTTGGTGGGCTGAATGCGCAATTTGAAAGGAAATAAAGGGCCGAATATTTTTAAACAAAACTGCAATGAAAGGAAAATATTTATTTGTAATTACTTTCATTTTTCTTACAAAGATACTGAAATAATATATAACTATGATATTATAAAACAATTTCATTAGCGTTGAATTGCAATAATTTTTATCACTAATATATATTTAAACAAATAATTAAAACATCTTCTCAGGCCCTACAAAATTGTTTTACAGACCAAATGTGCCAGTTTGGGACCAGTGATTTAGCAGATGTAATAAAACAAGTTGACCTGCCATATTTCGAATGTACTTGCCTTATTTCACTAGTTGATCAAGTGGTGAGATAATATCGAACGTGATGTCAAACCCTAAGATTTCGAAACAGAGGAAGTTGTTGATCCAAATAGCAACAAATTGAAACGGTTTTGAAATGATATCATTTTTACCCCATTATGCAATGTGAGTCGAAAGTCAAATGATGATCTCAACATTCAGAATAGGCATCCAGGAAACATATTTGTGATCAAATGTCCAGTAAAGTCTCAATTGGTTTGCCAATGTAGTCTAGTATAAAAGAAAGCCTCAGCATATATATAACATAATTTAGAACATGATTTTATTGACTTCAACTATTTATAGTAATATACAGTTGTGGAATACCTTTGCTGAAAGGTTAAAATTGACTGAGGCTAACTCATGACCTGGCTTGGAAGTTTTTACTTGTTGAGTCATGGACTTTTAGATGTATTGTCATTTGGGGAATTCATCACTCATTTTTATTGTAAATGAGAATTGTTGTGCAGGTCATAAATAATGACTGATCCAGTTGCTTCGGCACAATTAACAGATCATTCTGATGGACTTGTATTAAAAAAGGAATTGACGTAGGAGCTCCACCAGGTGTGGAGCCTGCTGTTTGATTTGACTCAACACGGGAAAACTTACCAGGCCTGATCACTGGAAGGGTTGATAGATTAAGAGCTCTTTCTTGATTCATTGGATAGTGGTGCATAATTGTTCTTAATTGGTGGAGTGATTTGTCTGATTAATTCTGATAATGAACACAACTCTAGCCTACTAAATAGATGAACAATCATTGAAGTCATTCAGATCTTCATAGCAATAACAGGTCTATAATGCTCTTATACCCTTTTCAAAGAAAGAAGAACTTTCAAGGCCAAATTCAATGATTGATGAGTCTTTTCAGTTAGGATTAACGATAAGTAATACGATGTAAAATGGATCGGAGTAGAGAATTTATTACCATTTTCAACTTGATATTTGAATTAAAACATAGTAATCAGATTAGGTGGATTCAAACTCCGTCCGACTCGTAGTCGTGTTTCTATAGTAACCGACCAGACTGATCCGACTATGCGTCGGAGTCGGACCGATTCGAAAAGTTCAATATTTCGAAATTGATGCTGAACAGTCGGATAGCAGCCACCAATAAGAAACTTCCATATTAAAAGACGTCGCTGCTACGTAATTATTTAGTTTAATGCTTTTTATTTTCGCTGACAAGTTTTTTTAATAAATTTACGTTATACCGATTATCACATAACTTCCTGGATGGAACATTTCGATAACTCTTCATATTCTTATGCATTCATCTAATTGATATAACGGATATTAATAAACTTCAATGATTTATATGATCATAATCAAAATATTTCTTCAACATCAATAATGTAGATTTTGAAACTTCCTCAAATAATGTATCATCATAACAATATTTTCGCCATTTTGTTTTAAAGTTAAACGGTACTATATAACAGCTATCTTGATTAGTTGAGCTTGGGTTACTTAAGAGACAATTTGATTGGTTACGAGTAGTCGGCTGCTACAGTATGTGAATGCTACAGCCGACAGTCGGACAAATCGTTCACGATTACAATTCGGGTCCGATTCTCGAGTCGGACGCAGTGTGAAGCCGCCCTAATCGGGATTGGCGATTTATCGAAAACACGTGTAGTATAGAAATTAAAATGAACTCCGAATTTATTAAATTTAATAAAATACAGTTCATTTATATTTAGCATTCAAACTTAGTACAGTAGTGCCTCGCAATTCGACGTCCCGCAATTCGTCGGTTTCGCAATTCGACATTTGAGTTTCGCGTGTTGGCGCATGCGCGTGCATGGAATTGTGTGATGTCATTTGCTATTTGTCAGTTCTTTTTGGGCTAATTTGGTGTTTACCGGTATTGTTTGTGTTAATTTTCAATTCTACTTTTTTCAGAAAGTAAAAAATTTATAATTATTATTTTTTGAGTGAAACGTATGTGATGGGTTCAAACAGAACTGACCATAGGAATAATTCCGAAAAGAAGAACACTCGATTGAGCGAAGAGACGAAGAAAAATTGTAGATAAAGTGCAGAAAGGTAGAACAATAAAGAGATGATGAAAAAAATTGTAGATAAAGTGCAGAAAGGTAGAACAATTAAAATGTCGAAAAAAAATTGTAGATAAAGTGCAGAAAGGTAGAACAATTAAAATGTAAAAAAAAAATGTAGATAAAGTGCAGAAAGGTAGAACAATTAAAATGTAACTCGAGTATAGCGTTTCTAGGACAACTGTCGCAATGTTTTGGAACAGAGAGAGAAGTTATGGGATGCTAGGATGTCTGCTGGAAGACTTCTCAACATCCAAGGGCTAATAAATTGTGTTGTGTATAAAATAGTGTTTTTTGTAATTTAGTGTGTTATACAATAATAAAACACATGTAATATTCTATATAAAATAGTGTATTTTGTAATTTAGTGTGTTATATAATAATAAAACACACATAATAATGTATTTTGCAGAAGATTATGGGTGCTAGCGTGTCTGCTGGAGTAACGTTTTGCAACACGGAAGATTATGGGTGCAAGCGTGTCTGCTGGAAGACTTCATTCCAACATTGGGCTAATAAATTGTGTGTTGTGTATAAAATAGTGTATTTTGTAATTTGGATTATGGGTGCTAGCATGTCTGCTGGAAGACTTCATTCCAACATCCAAGGGTTCTAGGGTGTCTGCTGGAAGACTTCATTCCAACATCCAAGGGCTAATAAAGTGTGTTGTGTATAAAATAGTTTATTTTGTAATTTAGTGTGTTATACAATGGTGTCTGCTGGAAGACTTCATTCCAACATTCAAGGGCTAATAAATTGTGTTGTGTATAAAATAGTGTTTTTTGTAATTTAGTGTGTTATACAATAATAAAACACATGTAATATTCTTGTGTTTTTTGTAATTTAGTCAATGTATTGTGTATAAAATAGTGTATTTTGTAATTTAGGTATACAATAGTGTGGTGTATAAAATAGTGTATTTTGTAATTTAGTGTGTTATACAATAGTAAAATGTAATAAAGTAAATAATATAGTGTATCTCTCTCATCTCACCCGTTAGTTAGAGGAATGGAATGGCGACCGATAACGAATTTATCTATTTTACATAGTCTTATATGGGAAATATTGTCCCGCAATTCGACGTTCGGCGACGGATTAGTGATGAATTGCGAGGCACCACTGTATATATATATTAGAATATTAACATCTCAAAACATTAGTTCGGCGACGAATTACTGACGAATTGCGAGGCACCACTGTATTTCCAAAAGCTGTATACTTTGCAGTATAATATATGTACTGTATATGTACAGTACTATATAGAAAACATGTCCATCTGCTGTTCTGATTATCTACTTTGAGTTCTCTGTAAAAAACAATGTACACAGTTTACCGTACTATTCTCTGTAAAATACAATGTACACAGTTTACAGTATAGTATCCTTATTTGCTCGGTACGGAATAAACGATGGAAACTGGTTCTTATTATCTTAAATTTTCTACAACCTAGATGTGAACCAGGTTTAAAGAGACACATGATTAACCCTTAATTTCATCTCTCCCACCCGCTGGTTACAATGAATCCAAAGAGCTTTTAATACTGTGTATTCAGTACTGATGAACTTCGGGATGTAAATTTTAATTTCATCTCTCCCACCCGCTGGTTACAAATGAATCCAAAGAGCTTTTAATACTGTGTATTCAGTACTGATGAACTTCGGGATGTAAATCACCTTACATGCTTTTGGTGGATTAACGAGGACAAATACAATACCAAAAGGAATATTTGTTTAGACGTTTCCATTGGCGGATGGCGGATGGCGTCTTATCGGGGTTTGTCTATTCCATTAACATAGGGAAGATCCATTTCGCCAAATTTTTTGGCGGTCAGCGAGACGGAGGGCATCTTATCGGGGTTTGACTGTATTTATCATTACATTTCGCCAAATTTCTTGGCGGTCAGCGAGACGGAGGGCATCTTATCGGGGTTTGACTGTATTTATCATTACACTAAAAATTTTAGCGATGATCTAACGGAAACATTTATTAATAATAATGAGTTATATGATGCATCGCATATACTTTACAGTGAGTTTTATAAACAACAAAATTTCAGAGTTTTATTACTTTAAAAAATAATTTTTGATTGGATATCTATTTTTTTTATAACTTTCAAATCATTAATACAATATCTTATATTCAGTAATGACCTGCGCTGCAATATTATGTAGTGCTATTTGCAAGACGTGTTTTAAAATACATTTTAATTTTTTCTAACTTTTAATGGCTTGAGACATCTTTCATATCCTGGCACTTATGTGCATAGCATGCTTTTCTCATAAAGGCGGCAGCCGGATCAGTTAGTTTTCTATAAAATGAACATACATAATATTAATATTTCAAATTATGTAATATCGATAACATTGCATCGATATTGTATAATTCGAAATGTTGATATTATGTATGTCCATTTTATATGTAAACTAACTGATCCGGTCGCCGCATTTGTATGAAAAGTATGCTAGACCCATTAGTGCCAGGATATGAAAGATATCACTTGCCATTAAAATTTAGAAAAATTAATAAGCCAAGTGCAATCCCTATTAATAAAATAAGAAACTAGACGTTTTTCTCATGCCAGAACGAATTTAAGTGCAAATCCTAGGTATATTATACTCTTTTCAAAGAAAGAAGAACTTTCAAGGCATGTCATTTCGAATAGCTTTCTGCGTTACAAAATATTTATATACGTTTAAAATAATATTTCTAGCTTGACTGTGCAATGTTTCTCCTCGCTTACAAACAACTATACTATCCGCCATTACTACTAAATACTAAAGGACGGTGACATCATTCGTTGTATTTATTTAATTTTAAGCGATTAGAGATTTAGTTTAATATTTAATAGCACAACCATGAAATATGAAGTATTAATTCGACAATTTTTTAAAAGATAATAAACATTTCAAATTGTTACCGATGATAAAAGGTAAACTGCTATTGGATGAACGAAACAGAAACCGGCTATTCTATTGGATGATTTGACCATTGCAATCCATAAGTTCTTTACCATATAAGGCAGGTCATCTTTCTTTGAAAAGGGTATAGATATCCAGAGCTGCATGCACACCACACTGAAGGAATCAGTATGTGTTTACCCTCTGACAGGACTGGATAACCCGATCATAGCCATGAATATGAAGTAGGCTTATTAATTCGACAATTTTTTAAAAGATAATAAACATTTCAAATTGTTACCGATGATAAAAGGTAAACTGTTATTGGATGAACGAAACAGAAACCGGCTATTCTATTGGATGACTTGACCTTTGCAATCCATAAGCTCTTTACCATATAAGGCAGGTTTTGCAATCCATAAGCTCTTTCATATACGGCAGGTCATCTTTCTTTGAAAAGGGTGTAAACAATTCCAAATCAGTTGGTTTGCACAAAACCAGTAATAGCCAGCTGTAATTCACTATTGTTTAATTTTTACAAATTATCCATTTCCATATTTATTTCGTTGATTAAAATAATTTTTTGAAGACTGAAGGCTATTTCCCAGCTGCTGCAATATTACCCATCAACTTGGGTAATATTCAGTCATTTCAGATATTTTTTTAAACACTAATCTATTGGAATTATTTAAACTTTTGAAAATTAACAGTTATTGTCCGTTCACGAAAGCCGCACATAGCTAAGGTGGATGAGTCCAAACGCGAAAGGGAGAATCGAAGTCGGTATAACGACGGATGGGAATGGTTTCGGTTTAATATTATATTAAGTTCTGTTAAATATACTATTTCCAACGTCGAAATAATCATTTAGCATTCGACATTACCATAAACTTCCATTCAACTTCAGTTATCTTGTGTTGTTAGACATTACAATAAACTTCCATTCAACTTCAGTTATCTTGCGTTTGACAATAACTTTCATTCAACTTCAGTTATCTTGCGTTTGAAAACATCCATATGCGAAGGACATTACATTAAACTTCCATTCAACTTCAGTTATCTTGCATTTGAAAAATTCTGTTAGATATACTATTTCCAACATCAAAACTAATCATTTAGCATTCGACATTACAATAATTCCATTCAACTTCAGTTATATCTTGCGTTTGAAAACATCCATGTGCGATTGCATTCAACTTGCATTTGAAAACATCCATGTGCGAAGTGACATCCCTATTTTGTCACTGGACTCGTTCAATTAGCGCACGCGTACTTGCGTCGATGGTCGCAGCTAAGCTGCACTGACAGTGTCATGTATCTCTTTAAGCCTGATTCATCCTGGGTTTTTAGAAATGTTAAGTTTGGATGCTAAATATAAATGTACTGTATTTTATTAAATTTAATAAATTCCGAGTTCATTTTCATTTCTATACCACACCTTGTTTTCGATAAACCGCCAACCCCGATTAGTCGCCAAAATCGTCCCCGAACGGATGGTGACGTCTTATCGGGGTTTGATTGTATTTGACAAAGAACTTTTTTTGAACTGTATATATCAAAATGGATATCATTTTTTGTTTCATTTTTTTAAGCAAATAACTAGGGACATAACATCAAAATTAATTAACTTTTTATACATTGTAACTTTTTGCAAGCACCTTATATTCATTGATGAATACTATATTAGTAATATAGAATTGATAGATTATTAGTTGATTTTATTATTTGTATTAAAGGTAAAAAAAAATTAAGTTATGCTGTTCGCTTTTAATTAAATATACATTATAATTTAGAGATAAAGAACTTTTAAGATTATCTTTGAATAATTTAAAGACAACACATTTATTCAAAGATAATCTTAAAAGTTCTTTATCTCTAAATTATAATGTAAATTATAATGTGTGTTTGTGGCGTTAAATAAAAAAGTTATTTAAACTTTTTTATTTAATTGTTATTAATCTCAATTAGGTGAGAAAAATCCATGTGTATAGAAGTAAAATTTTCAATGTTTGACAAAGTACAGTTAATAAGTAAATACTCTAAAATTTAAATACTTTTTTTAATTAATTTTTAATATTTTTAGATTTTATAATATACTGTAAGATGAATATATTACATATACAAGATCCCGCTTAACGCTGTTTCGATCACAGTATAGATGGAACACTTCGCTTATTCGAAGGTGCTGCCACTATTGGCAGTACCTGGCGTTACTCATTTCACTTTTGTTGTAGATAGTGGAATATCGGTTATTATTGTTTCTACGAATCTTATGCAGTTTTATTACAAAAAACTTTTATAATTAAAACTTTCAATAGATTAAAACATCATTTTTATTAATAGTTGAGTTCATTTCGAGTACTCTCCATAGAGGCGCTTCGTTCGTTTCTTATATACAATAGAGTCTATGAGAGTGTCCTATCTGTCTCAACTAATCTGTGGTTTCGATATAACACGGTGTTTTTCGGATTCTATAATTTTTATTGATTCTCTTTGGCGCAGTTTTTCAAACCGTTATACTCATATAAAGCCTAAATCGGACGAATTTGTTGTTTTGATACTCCTATGCCATCTCATAGTGCGTTTGATATCAATGCAGTGCAGTACATATGAAAGTCTACTTCGGTCACAGTTCATATTTATGATCGGTCATCAACGTTATTTTACAAAAGGAACTTGCAAGTTATTTTCATAAAAGAAGTTTAGCCACTATAACGGAAATTATGGATCAGTTTATACACAAATGATTCAAATTTTGGTAGAAGTTCAAAGATAAGATGAAGTGTCAGGAAGTGATGTCTTGCTACAATTACTTGCTGAACGAAAGAGAAAAAGGCAAATGACGTTAGATGACTTCCTATTGAAAAAACAAAGTGTCAAACGAAAAAGAACTTCCTCATTGCAAACATAAATTATTTACTCGAATATTTTTGATTTTCATGAATCATTTATGAATACAAATCGATATTAGCAATAAAAAATATCTATAATTAATATAATACATTATTAATAATACATGTTACAATATAAAAGATGGTACGTATATATTTTTATTCACTGTCCTGTTTCACCTATCCCCATTATTTATGTTACGTGATCTCGTTTAACGCTGTTTCATTTTGCGCTTGGTTTCGTTGGAACGTAGTCTATCCCCGGCGTTAAACGGGGTCTTACTGTACAAAATTTAGATAAAGAATCTGACCAAATTTTTATTAATTGTTCTACTTTATTATTAAATGATGTATTGTACTGTATTATGTATTCTTTATTAAAATTTCATAAATATTATTGTACAATTATATATTATAAGGATTTTTAATTATTATTATAAAATATAAGTTTCTTCAATCTAAATTAAATTTTTTATTTAAAATAAAGATGAAATATTCAGTGATTTTGATCTTAATGTGTATGGATGAAAGATTTAGCATAGTATATTAATAATGGATGGCGCTTCATTCATAATTTCTATGTTTAATAATTCATCTCTCTCCATTCTTTCATATGATTAAATATTTATTTTTTATTTATTACAGATAGTAGAATAAGTTTAATTGTCAATTTTATAAGAAAATGTAATTTTGGATATTTAAATGAAGCAACTTTGTTGTATTAAGGTTATGTTAAAATTGTTCGGATGGCCGCAGTGAAAGCGTTTTGTACTTCCACCCCGGAAGACCCTGCTTAAATTCCGTGGTGCCAAACTTTCAATTTTTCAGGAGATATCTGGACCCGGCTTATTGAGCCTCATTCTTCACTAACGACTGACCATATCAAGAGTATGGGCAGTCCATAATAGACACTGTAATACCCCATCACTTTGCACTCATCGACTAGAAAGCTACATAAAACCACATGGAAAAAGTCTTGCAATACGCATAGATTTGAATAAATTTTGTTATTTTGGTAATAAAGAACATGAATTGGTACAGAAAGAAACAGAATGCATTTCTTTTCCCACTGTTTCTGTATCATGTAAAATTGAATGAGTATTTTATTATAAACAGGTTTTCTTGAATAAATTTTGTTATTTTGGTAATAAAAAACATGAATTGGTACAGAAAGAAACAAAATGCATTTGTTTTCCCACTGTTTCTGTATCATGTAAAATTGAATGAGTATTTTATTATAAACAGGTTTTAATTCGTGAATGCCTTTTAACTGTAAGATATTCTCTGCTTAAAATGAGTCTACCCAGTGCATTATAATTCTTAATATACAGAGTGAGTTCAGAAAATATTCCGAGAAGTCTTCGCTGGAGAAGCTAATGAATGACGTCACGACCTATGGAGATCGGAAGATAATGGGTGAGTTCCAAACTTCAACAGTAAGTCATCAGTGTGAGTTCAGAAAATATTTCGAGGTCTTCGCTGGAGAAGCTAATGAATGACGTCGCGACCTATGGAGATCGGAAGATAATGGGTGAGTTCCAAACTTCAACAGTAAGTCATCAGTGATTAGTCTCTTTTGACGTCAGAAATAACTCAACATCAGTATGTTTCTGCAACTTGCTGAGTGTGGAGATAAGACGGCGGCTAACATAGTGATGAAGAAGACAATAATGAATGTTATAACTTCATTAGCATCATTAGAAAGCATTGTGCTAGCAAAAATTTATTTGCCAGTTAACAACAACGATGATAATGATTTATAACACTCTCTAACTTTTAAAATCTTATCACCTAATAGTAACTACTTTTTCCGCGACGTTGGATAAACGGGTAAACCGGTGTCAACACTCACCACTTTTCAAATTCGATTACTGTGATGACCGTTTGATGAGCTCAACACTGATTGGCTTGATGAGTTTTGGAACGGTTTGCTGAGATTTTTTACTCATCACTGATTAGTCTGTTGAGGTTTGGAACATACCCAATGTGATTTGTTGAACGGTTGGAGATCCAGCTGTTCAACAAATCACGTTGTTTCGCGATGTGGCCTCATTCTTTAGCTTCTCCAGTAGAGACTTCTCGGAGCATTTTCTGAACTCACTCATAGCATTATTAATAAATAGATTTTACTAAATTATTTTTAATTATCAATAATTGCAAAATGTAATAAAAACTTGAAACTATTTTTGACTTTTCATAAAATGATATTTTTTTTAAGGAACGATTATTTTATTGGCATATTATTATTATTATTTTTTTTTTTGGGTTAAAATAAATTATTGATACTTTAAATCATTATCACTTCTTTATTTATTCGTTTAAAAATACTTAATTCAAATTTTTTTTATATCGATACTACAAATACAGTATCGATATCATTTTATTTCGATTCTTCGCGAAAATGTATCGAGTAATATTGAGAATCGGTATCCAAAATTGTTACATCCCTAATCCATCATAATAAAAATGATATACTATAATATCCAGATGCAATTGTGAAATAATTAAATTACCTACCTAACTATACTGTTATCAATAAAAATAGGCACAATAGTATTCTATACACATAAAATATATGTAATAATAATCATTATTCTGAATTATCGCGAATCACGATATATTTCATAGAATTATATACAGTCGATTCTCGTTATTCACGTTAGTTACGTTCTATACTGTTAGGTGGCTAAAATTTAGTTAGGTGCCTAAATTTGAGGTTGCGTTCAAGCATAGGGTCATATTCTTCTGTGGAACCTGCGGACGATATGAATAGGCTTTTGTCCTATCTACGGTCTATGGAGAGAGCAAGGATGGGTAATGAGACTTTACCTGCAGAACGACACAGAGACTACATTGGTAATACGAACAACTTCCTTAGAGAGTTTACATTGATAACAGTATTTTTGTTCAGCGGGAGTCCGCGAATAAGCGCGAAAGTTCCGCGAAAATCGATTTTGTGGTTACAAATAAATTTTCGCGAATAACGAGAATCGACTGTAACAAGACTATTTTCTATATATCATGAACTTTTTCGTGATATATAGACTTTTGGTTCTCGAACTCGAATACTGGATTTCAAATCATTTCACGCTCAAAGTTACATTTATTTCAACTAAAATATCTTTCTCTCTTTTTAGAAGTATAGATTAACGTGACAAATGATATGTAAGCTTGAAAACAATATCCGTGTTATATTCTATATTAGTATATAGTATTAACACATTCTTAAAAGTTTTTAATTCTTTGAGAAAAATTGATGTCCAACATTGTAGTTGATATCCAGCTCTGCAATCTATTACTGCGACGAGATAAATCCAAGGTACATTCCAGCAATAAGATAAACATAGTTTTTTTTCATGCCATTCGCTGAAAGATAAAACTTACATATTATATGATATCTGAGAGTTACATGATCCATTTAAGAATTTTTCCCAATGAAACAACAAACAAATCAATAATTTTAAAATTACTAGAATATCGTACCGCTAAGTACAGAAAACAAAATCATATTCAATACAAATTAATAATATACAAAATCAATGTTTTGTTGAAATGATCATTTGGAATTTATCATTTCAGTTACATTACCGTATTTCATGATGGTATGACATTATATTGTTCAGGTGGAGCCTATTTGTTTCGATAGTAAAAATAAAATCAATTATTGCTTGAAAAAAATTCAGTTACTATTGAAAAATGAGCATTTATGAATATACAGGGTGAAGAAAAACGTCGTCGTAAAATTTTGTGTACTGATAGGGGACTTCTAAACAAGTCAAAAATATCTAATGAACTTATATTCTAAATGGCACCGTTTTTTAGTTATAATCCTTTAAAACTAGCCAATCACCATCGAGTACACAAAGCGTCATGACGCGTCGCGTTGCCAAGAAGCGTCGCTCTCCTACTTACTAAAGGGAATAAGAAGGCGAGCGACTCAATGCGATGCGTCGTGATGCTTCGCAAACTCGATGGTGGTTGACTAGCTTTAAAAGGTTATAGCAGGTTTCTTCACCCTGTATTTATATACAGAGTGAAGAAAAACTTCGTCGTAATATTTTGTGTACTGATACGGGACCTCGAAACAAGTCGAAAATGTCTAATGAACGTGTAGTCTAAATAGCACCGTTTTCGAGTTATAAGCCCTTTAAAGCTAGCCAATCACCATCTACTTTATAAAGCGTCACGGCGCGTCGCGTTGCCATTAAGTATCTAAGTATCTAGGGTTAATAAGTATCGCATTGCGTCGCTCGCAATGCGATACTTATTAACCCGATAGTCAGTAGGAGAGCGACGCGTCTTGACAACGCGATGCGTTGTGATGCTGTGTACTCGCTTTGTGATTGGCTAGGTTTAAAGGGTTTAACTCGAAAATGGTGCTATTTAGACCATATGTTCATTAGACATTTTCGACTTGTTTCGAGGTTCCCTCATCAGTACACTAAATTTTACGACGAAGTTTTTCTTCACCCTCTATATAAATATATTAAACCCATAGATGTAATGAAATTGTTGATTAACATTGCAGTGTTTAATAATACATCTAAAAGTCATTCACTTAGAATAATAGTTATTTTGATTTTAATATAATAACATTGTTTAAATTAAAAAAAATAAATCAGATTTTATTACTCAAATGGATGATATTTATTATGACTATTTCAAATACTTGATTTCTTTTAATAGATCTTGATGAAATTTTCTTTCACAAGACTGCAATACTTCTGTTGAGTTCAATTTATAAAAAAAATTAAAATATTAAGTATTTATTTATTTATTTCAAACTTTAATAATAATTAATTAAAAAATAATTTATAAAATAACAATTTATATTTATAATAATTATCAATTATCATAGGATAATTGCCTATATTTAATGCTAACATCTGGGGGTAAGGTCTTAGACCAGGGTAATGTTGTTTTTCTGTAGAATGCAGTCTCATAGGATAATTGCCTATATTTAATGCTAACATCTGGGGGTAAGGTCTTAGACCAGGGTAACGTGATACGTTTCATCTCTGCTTTTGAGACCTAGCCACTTCTTTACCAAGACCGCACTGCGTGGCAAAGAACCACATCCTTCTCAAGGTGCCCCCGTTTTTACAGAACAGTGCGGATCTAGACATGGTCATTGATAAACATCCCAGAAGAAGGCAATGGCAAACCACTTCTGTATTATGCCAAGAAAACTGCATGGACAAATCTGTTAGTGTTAGCGTTATAATGCTGGAAGGTGAGCCCCCAGGCCTGAAGGCATCCTTATGCTACTGGGGAAAAACAGCGGACCTCTTTGAGTAGCTCCATGCATAATGACATGACTAGATCAAAGCCACAAGGAAGCCTAGTTGTTGATTGTTGCAGCAGTGAAAGAAAAGGCCCATGTTTCATGAATACACACACCGTAGGAACCTGGAATGTAAGGAGTATGACAATACGATTAAAACACACAGCACTATTAGCAGTTGAGATAAAAAGCATATTTAATCATTTATTGTAACTAACGTTTTCGACTTTCAAAGCCATCTTCAGGTTACATTCACAATATACAAACTAAAATAAAGAATTCTAGAACAAATTCATCCATTTAAAGAACATTATTTGTTCTTTTGTTCGAACAGCCAATTAATATATACTATTTAAAAATAATACATTATAGTACATACAGTATAAACAAAAACATTTCTATAATATATACACATCATATAACATAATAATAAATAAAATAAATAAAATTTAGACATTTTAAAGGTATTAAATTTAAGATTTAATGGCTACATTATTCCAGTGCTAAGTTGTTTTTCAACTTCTGCTTAAAACACTTACAGAAGTGTTAATAAATGCTTTATTGAAACACTAATAAAGCAACAATCATATAATCAACAAAACTTGTTTAATCTAATTCAAATATCCAAAATCCACAAGAAAAACCCTTAAATAATACTAAATTCTTACCTCCACTTCCGATACAAACACTTTGAACAATTGTCGATCTTTACAAGAACTCAAATGTCACTTGCCAATTTTACGTCTGGATTCAACATCTCAATCGGCTGGTCAGATGCGTCCACTTTTATACTCGAGTGACGTACAGTCCTGTGTTGCTTCATTTGCATACTTATACATAACAAGTTCAAAGTTATTAGCTTACAGAGTAATTTATTCATGTCATCATCTTTTTAGTCAATTTATATATCGAACAAAACATTGATACGGATCATTCTTATTTTCACATATCAGTTCAGTGGTAAAATTAGTTAGATTAGATGATGACGTCATTACCCGGGATAGCTCTTCCGGAGTACAGTTCCGATTCCGTATCACGTGATTGCCAGCTACGACGGAGAAGGTGGAAGTAAGTTAACTTTTAAACTAAAATATAATACATTAGCACATAGGAAAATAACGATAAATAATAGAGTGCATAATAAAATAAAAATGGGACAGGTCAAAGTCAACTTCCTCACACTCCTCCCCCCGTAAAACAAGGAACTGTGTAGCATTTCCTTTAAATTTTTTTTGTTAGAGCTTACCCGTTTACAATTTCTGTAAACTTTTCAAAGCTTCACTGATTTTCATCTTAATAAAGTTTCTATTTCTATGAGCATTAGTTGATCCTTAAATCTAACATGTGGAGGTAATTTTTCTTAACATAACAATACATTATATCCATAAAAGGATGCTTGATCAATATCGATCGTTTGATGACGGGAAAATTTTTGATATTAATTTTTTTCGAGGGCTGTAAGAGACTTTTCCCCCTGTTAATGTTTCAATTTTTGTTAGTATTTTAGTGATCTCTTACAGTCATCGATGAACAATCTTATTATTCCAAAATGTTACAATGAATCAACCTTTTTGGATTTACAAATACTACTGCTGAAAAGTAATTTATATCTATACAACTTATCTTCTTCGAGGAGGAAGTCCAGCAAGACGACGATAGTCCACTCTCTGCGTTGGCCTTAGTCGTCGGCTTGGTACATCCGAACTTCTGGCGACATGTGGACCGGAAACAGTTCTTCTGATGCCACTGTCTATTGGTGCTGTAGATCTTGTATCATCGGCGTCTCCGGTGACGTCCCTCACTGGGTATGATGGCCTGGTAAACAGGCGGTACTTCTTTAGGTTGGCTATATGTTGGCCACCATGAATCGCTCCACTGACTGGGTCCTTAAGTTCATAGTTAAGAGGCGATATCACTTTCGAAACCTCGTATGGTCCTGCCAATTTGGGTGCCAATTTGGCGCTGAATTGTCTACGGGCAGAAGAAATAGGATGAGTTTTTAATAGTACAATATCACCCACCTAAATGTTTGTTGTCAATGGCTATGATTATAACGTTGCCGCTGTTGATTCTGCGCAGACTGGACGTTTTTTCGGGCCGTATTCATAATTTGTTGTAAGTCGTTTATTTTATCTTCTACAGAAGTCGGTGGGTTCGAGTACTGGGTGAGGCGGACTGCCTCACTGAAGGGCTGGACTGTCCCACTGAAGCATGATTTCTCGCCCAAGATGCAATTTTGCTGGAGTATATTGGGTGGAATCTTGGATGGTCGAACGAATTGCTAATGCCAACTGCTGTAGATGAATATCTCAATCTCTGTGGTTTTTGTTAATGTACACTGCTATCATACAGCCTAAGGTGCGGTTGACTCGTTCTGTTAGGTTCGATTGGGGATGGTAGGGAGTGATGAACACATGTTTGATTCCCAACTTGGTGCAGACTTCGGCCATCAAGTGGGAGATGAATTGTGGTCCATTGTCGGAAACTAAAGTTCTTGGTAGACCATATCTGCAAAAGTACTCATTAACCATACATTTTACTATTGTTTCTGCTTTAATGTCTCTTAAAGGAAACAGTTCTACCCATTTACTAAAGTAATCAGTCATTACTAAGATATAATTATTACTTTTCCTAGACCTTGGATAAGGACCCAGGATATCAACACCTATTTGATCGCTGAGTTCTGTAATTTGTGCACTTTGCATCAGTCCGACTGGATGTTGTTAGTCAAATTTGATGGTTTTGACAGACGTGACAGGATAAGACGTATTCTTTATTGTTGGCAGCCATGGCTGGCAATAGCACCTTTGTTGTACTTTTTTCACAGTTTTTCTGACACCCAGATGACCGGCAGTTGGATGATCATGTAATTCTTGCAAAATAGCATTTCTCAGGTTCTTTGGGATTACGGGTCTAAAGCCTCCAGATCGATCAGTTTTTCTAGTATAATACAAAATGTCATTAGTCAAGGTGTAATGTCTTGACTTACCTACTATTTCTGCAGCTAAGGTTGGGTCTGGAGGTAGACTGCCGGTTGCTAGATAATCGTATATTCCTCTCCACTCGTCGTCGTTTTGTTGTGCATTAATTAGTTCATCTCTGCCGAAAATGGAGAGGATGGCGCAGATACGGGAATAGTAGTTGTCTTCTTTTTCGTTGTTATCTGTTGTGTTGGGAGATCTGGAGAGTGCGTCTGCTAGCTGATTCTCAGTTCCTTTGGTGTGTTGCACTGAAAAATTAAACTCCTGTAAACATAACGCCCATCTCATTATGCCTACCTGTGAGGTTAGTTGAACTTTGTAGCCACTTTAGCGCCGTGTGATCGGTTACTACGGTGAATTCAGTGCCATCGAGATATCTACGAAATTTCTCGACGGCCCACACAACAGCTAGACACTCTAATTCAGTGGTCGAGTAGTTTTGTTCGGCTTTATTTAATGTTCTACTGGCGTAGGCGATAACTCCCTTTTGGCATAGCACAGCTCCTAGTCTGACACCACTTGTGTCAGTGTGCAAGGTATATCTTTCTCCTTCTTTTGGTAATTGCAATATCGGAGCGGAGATGAGTGCCTGTTTTAATTTTGAAAGGCCTTCTGACATGCTTCCATCCAGGACCACTTAGTTCTTTTTCTTCATAGTTGGTATAGTGGTTCAGCAATCGTAGCATAATTTGGAATGAAGTGGCTATACCAACTACACATTCCTAGAAAGGTGCTTAATTGTTTAGTATTTTTCGGAATGTCAAATTTACTTACAGCCTCGACCTTATCTGGCTCCGTCATGATTCCTCGATTATCAATTTTAAACCCTAGATAATGGACATCTGGTCAGCAGAAATGACTTTTGGATAATTTTATGGTCAATCTGGCCCTTGACAACCTTTTTAGTACCATGCTGATGTGTTTTAGGTGCTCTGCAAAAGTAGAGGAATAAATAATATCATCTAAATAGGCTTCACTGAAAGAGCCTTTAATATCATGTAGAACTTCGTTCATTAGCCTTAGGAAGGTGGCTGGAGCATTTTTAAGCCCGAAAGGCATAACTAGAAATTGGTATAGTCCTTGGTTTGTAATGAAAGCTGTCTTCTCCCTATCTTCAGCCTTTATGGGAACTTGCCAGTATCCTGCAGATAAATCGAGATAAATTTTGCATCTTTTAGTGACTTCATTAATTCAGAAATGATAGGAAGAGGGAATTTATCAGTAATAGTTACTTGGTTTAATTTCCTATAGTCCACGCACAATCTCCAGTCTCCTGTTTTCTTTTTAACCATGACGACTGGTGATGTCCACGGCGACTTTGATGGTTCTATTATTCCGTCCTTTTGCATTTCTATTTGCTTATTCATTTCGTTTAGCTTCACCGGTGAGTAACTATATGATTTACTAGAAACCGGTTTCGCATCTTTCGTATCAATTGCATGCTCCACCATGTTGGTCAGTCCTGGCTTGTCATTAAAAATTAGCAGAAATTGTAACAATGTATCTTTCAATTGGACTAACCTGTCTTTTTCTAATGGTGTCTGTAAATCAGTCAGAATTTCGTCACCATTTATCAATGATGGTATAGGTTTATATTGGAGAACACACAGGGTCACTCTATACCACCAAATTTAATTCGTGAGTTATGTCATTTAATATCTTATTACTCCTTCTTCACCTACAAAAATGAACATTATAAGCAGACAATTGGCGTGCCTATAGGCTGTCCCATGGCAGGAGTTATGACTGAACTAGTCCTACGATATTAAGAAAATACCATTCTCCCCTCACTTATGAATAATATCAGGTTATTCTGTCGGTATGTAGATGATGTGTTTATTATCCTCAATAAAAATGGTGTTGAGCAGCGTATAATAGAAAACTTAACTGACCGGACACTAGGTCTGACTCTTACCATAAAACAGAAATTATATTCTTCTGTACATTTTTTAAATGTAGATATAAAGAAAGAAAATAATTGCTACACAATGAATGTTTACAGAAAAGTTTCTTATGCTCCTGTCTTCATACCTCAGTGGTCAACTGATCCCTTTAAACATAAAGTTGCTGCTTTCAAGTTCCTCCTAAATAGAATGATGATACATTGCAGTAATGAAGAACTTAAATTACTTGAATTTAAAAAAATAGTACACCAAGCAAAAATACATGGATATAATACATCCTTTATTCATCACATTTACAACAATATACAATGTCACACGACAAACACCGTTAATTATAGCACTGCTAACAATAATATCCATCCGCCAGCGGATGAAACGAGTGCAACATATATAAGACCTGTAAATTATGAATATGCCTTAGAACCAATCAGAAAAGCTTTAAATAAGCACAATATAAAACTCCCATATGCAAGAACTACAACATATGATATTATTAAAAATGATAAACCGCCACTACAACTGGAAATGAAAGCTGGTGTCTATATCATTCCGCTGTATAACAATGATACAAACAGACAAGAAGTTTACATAGGAAGTACTATGCGATCTCTTAAAATCAGTTGATCCGAAAATGTATATATAACATTTTTAATGAAAATTACCAATAATTCATGATTCAATATTAGGTGTTTATTATCATTTGCTTTCAGTAATATTAATAAAATGATCAATAAGTAATTTTAATATTCAATAATAGTGAGTTTTAATTTTTTTTCATAAGCTCTTTATAATTGATGTTACCAAATTATAGATGGCAAGATTTAACAATGCTCAACTGTTATTGAAAAGTTTATGACAATGCATAATTGTTTTATTTTTGTTTAATTAATTTATATCAGATTGCAAAATATATATATAAAAAAGAAAAACAGAAAAATAGAATATAATCTGTCAAATTAATCTCTCGGTAATTTAACAGAAATTTTAATAATTAAGTAATTTAGACTAATGTTAGTGCCATCTTATAATTAATAGATATGCTTAATAATTAAACTAGAATTTTAAATTTATATGAAGAAAAAATATGTCTTGGCCCACAATTGAACCAGGAATCTTTGGTTACTTGTCTCAATATATTAATCACTAGATCACTGAGAACACCTGTCTGATTGATTCTTCAGGCATTATTATATTAATTTTAGAATTTCTTTTTAATCATAAACATTGGATTCTGCTGATAGAAATATTCTTGATTGAGTTTTCTAGCCACAGGCTCTCAATGGCACTAGGTAGGCAACACAGACTTGTACAGTCGTCTTAACATAGACTTTTACAAACCAAACTTCAAGGGGGATATCCAAATAAAATCTAATCTATCAAAATAATCCCTTGATAATTTAATGGAAATTTTCATCATTGGAAATAATTTAAACTAATGTTAGCACCATCTCATAATTAATAAATATACTAATGATTAAACTAAGAGTGGTACCAAGTATGAATTAATGATTAAACTAGAATTTTTAATTAATTTATATGGATTATGTTTGGAAATGAATATATTTTTACTTGATAGAGAAGATTTTACATCATCAAACTATTGATAATATAGATATTTAAATTAATCTTTAAATTACAATTAGGTATATGTTCATATACTGTGATACTAAGTATCAATATTATACAGAAGTATAATTTTATCATCACTACCAAGTTAAATGTTTATCAAATCTATTATCTTAGGTATAATAAATAAGTTAAATCAATAAATACATAAAATATATGTATTCAATAATTTTTTTTTATATGTTTCTTCAGTATTAAAACAATGATTTTACATATAGCAAAATCTCTCTCTCATTGAGAAAATTTGAAATTCAATAATATTCTAAGCTGTATTTTGAATTCTTTACTATATTTTGAATTTTGAAAATTTATTAATTACTAATACTGAAGAACTTCCTATAAGTAGACTAATATGGGGAAATCAGTCTGATGATACTGACTGTGTGATATTTCCAAGTTATATATAATAAAATAGTCTAAAAAGTCACCTAAACCATAATGCATTATGCACATGATATACAGATATAGTTAAAATTTTAATAATGTAAATAAATGAAGGTAAAGAAGAAAAGTCTATTGATTTAATATTCCTGTTGGAGATAAAATATTTGAAACTAACATATCTCATTCATTACTTCCAAAATCTGCACATAAAAGGTCTGTTAATGAGAAAGTTTACAGTATATTTTATATTAATGAAGTTATTGTTTGAGTAATCCTAAAACTAAAATAAATATAACACTTACACAGTATTCTGGAAATATAAAATGTAATAATTGAAATGTTTTTAGCTGATTTACTCAGCTCTCCTCAGCTAAAAATTATCATACAGAATTATTTTAATTAACTTCATTATGGATCATATATTCTACATTCAGCAAATAGAGTTTTTATTATTAAAATATTGGTTATGGTTTTATATTGGTTTGCAGATATAAAGTTTAAATATGTATGGGAAGTTTTACAATAACAATTAGAACAAGTAAATTACAAATATAACTTTTAATTATTTTTACAACAGATACAAATATAGCTTATATTGACCAATAAAAAATATGAAATTTAAAAATCATTTTTGGGAAATGAATCCATCTTCAGTTTATTTGCACAATAAAAGATTAAATATAATTGTACTATATTAAAACTACATTACAGTACATACTACTTAAAAAATATTTACATAGAGACACATACAATGTCTGTGATCATATAACCTGGATTTAAAAGAAACTGAAGATTGGTTCATATCCTGAAAGCTTTTTTTAAATTCCATATTTTTTATTGATCAATATAAGCCATATTTGTATCTGTGTTAAAAAAAAACCCAAATTACTATCCCATTTTATTTTTACAACAAAAATATTAATTTAAATTCTTGTTGTTATGAAAAAATTCTTATATCTCTATCTGTAGGTTTTTCTGAACTGCATATATCCATGGGTTGATAGACTATCTGATTGCTTATTGTTTATAATGGATATACAGTAGAAGCCGCTTATTGTAATTGGGGATATTGTTATCAAGCGTTTATTGTTATCAAAAATTTACGGTCCCGAACATTTAATGTTATCAAAATTTACGGTCCCGAATCATCCATATTAAAATGCATTTAATGTTATCAAAATTTATGGTCCCGAATCATCCATATTAAAATGCATTATGAAAATCCACTTAAAGTAATCAGAAATTCGGTTACTGTCATCAGAATCAATCCCTATAAAAATACCGCTATAAAATACTGCATTTAAAATTTAAAAAATTTCACAGATAACACTAATATTGATTAAATCTATTAAAATAAACAATATTATTTGTTAGTTGTTCATTTATTGCTTCGTTTTCACCGAAATTTAGTCAAAAAACGAGAAAATCCGAAGATAAACACTTGTCCACCATTTTAAATAACGCAGATTTGACTTAAATGGTAAGATATGATTTGTGTGCATTTTAAAATTAATAATTATTAGAACGATGTAAGTTTTTGATTTAATAAAATTCATACAGATAAATATGACTGCTTTTCAAAACTTCGTGGTGCCTTTAGGTGGTTTTACTGCACGTCTTGCTCTTACAAATGGTGCGGCCTTATTGTTGCCAGATCTGGCGATTTTTAATGTTTTTTTTTATGATGAACCTGGATCTATCATTTTCTCGTATCCATAGTTTTTTCGGGAGTCCTGACGAAAACGATGAATCAGATTACACTGAATATAACAGCAAAGAATAGTATATACTATATAATAAAAAAAAAAAAAATCGAAAATTATGCATTTTTGACATGCACTGCTTAATGTTATCAATTGGTTATTGTTATCAAAATAGATCAGTCCCTCTAAAATTATGCATTTTTGACATGCACTGCTTAATGTTATCAATTAGTTATTGTTATCAAAATAGATCAGTCCCAAAGTGATTCTAATAAGTGGCTTCTACGGTATATAGTTCAGAAAAATCTATAGTCCTATAGTTAAATTCTTATTATTGTAAAAAAAAAATATTTTAAGTTAAAATTTTTGTTGTAAAAATAATTAATATTATATATGTAATTTACTTGTTATAAGGGTTATTGTAAAACTTTCCATGCATACTTAAACTTTAAACATATTTGCAAACCTGTATATTCTGATAAAAAGAAATATATTTGTGTCTTGAATTTTAATATGATGTGATTTGTAATAAGGTTTATTAAAATAATTCTGTATGATAACTTTTTGCTGAGGAGAGCTGAGTAAATCAGCTAAAAGTATTTCAATTATTACATTTTATATTTCTAGAATTGCTGTGTAAGTGCTATATTTATTTTAGTTTTAAATGTGGATTATAAGCAGCTTTTGACAATAAACATTTCATATGTTTATTGTCATATCCTAGCTTTCATATCCTATTTTAACAAATGATTTTTACATGATGATTAAAAAAATTCAGTAGTTCATTATGATTATTAAGATATATAAGAGCAAACATTTTTTTATTGAGAGAATAATTAAAATAAGAATAATTTAAATTTTTTTAGATGCAGATGGCCCTTATTATTGGCATATTAGCAGTGGAACAATACAAAGGGAACCACCACAATCCCAACCTGGTCAAAAATTGCATTCCAAGCAATTAATAAAAGATGTTGATTCAGTGAATATATATTATTCATGTTCTATAATTTCTATATTGAAAATATAAAGGATTGCTTATATATTTTTATTTTTTATAGATAAATAGTATGCCTTCATCAAAGTCCTCTAGTATATCATCATCATCATCATCTGATTCCTCTGAAATATCTGCTTGCAACAATGATCATAATACAGAATCTAATATAAAGTTAAGATTTTTCTGTTGTATAATATTTTTTATGAATATTTTAAAAAGCTGAAATTAATTTTAAAAAATTATTTATTTAGGAGTTCTCAAGAAGGTACTTGCAGTTTAACTCCAGATACCCAAAGTGAGTGCTGCCACTTTTGTCTCTTTTATGAGAAAATCCAAATTTAAGTTTGGTGCACGAATGATACTTCTTAGAAAAAAACCTATTTTGTTGGGACTTCGGTGGTTCTGCGCTAGAATACATACCTTCGATACTCGAGATCGTAGGTTTGCATCCTTGCTCTGCAATTTTTTTTGCGATAAAAATTTTTGTTATAAATATACAAATAAAAAGATAATCATTTTTATACATAATTTATATAAAAATAAGCAATTAGTAATTTATCAATGTCCAGAAATAGTCAATTAACTGATACCTTGTACCTTGAATTGTTCATGGTTGATGAAGTGACTCTGGATTGCAAAAATTAATGGATGCAGAGACTGAATTTGAAGATAATGCTGAAGATTTTGATGACAACATTTCTTTTTTGTAAACAATTGAATAAAATGTCTAGTCAGTTTTGCATTTTTAATTTTTGAGATTGATTTCTGATTAATTTATCTATGATAAATTACTAATTACTTATTTTTATTATTATTATTTTTTTCAAATTTATCTATGATAAATTACTAATTACTTATTTTTATTATTATTATTTTTTATTTGTATATTTCTAACAAAAATTTTTGTCACAAAAAAAAAATTGCAGAGCAAGGATGCAAACCTATGATCTTGAGTATCAAAGGTATATATTCTAGTGCAGCACCACTGAAGTCTCAACAAAAAAGTTTTTTTTAAAAAGCATCATTTCTGCACCAAAACTTAAATTTGGATTTTCTTGTAAAAGAGACAAAAGCGGCAGTGCTAACTTTGGGAAATGACACATAGAAGGGAAATGAATTGAATTTACTGGAAGTTATCAAAAATTGGCCCCTGCAAGTTTTGCCATCTCCTTATCAGAAATAATGTAAATTCTGGATTCTAGGGCCAATAAAAGACCTTCTGTCAATAAGATCTTTCATAATGGGTAAAATTTGATATGAAGCCTTAAATCTGTTAAATATTTAATTGTGAACAGTAAATATCTAAATATTTACTGTTCACAATTAAATATTTCTGTCTGATTGTCTGTGTTTCCTCTGCTAATAACTTTTAACTAATAATCAAATTTTCTTGGAATTCAGTAGTGATGTTCTGTTTTTATTAAAGGGTACCTCCATGCCACATCCTTTAATGCTGCAGAATAATTTCATTTTTATTACAATTTTAGTTGTACAAGGTTTAAATCTGTGAGTGGCATGGACATTTCAAATACACCCAAGAAATACTTGAAGACATTGAATGGATGGGATATCTTTTTACAAGCATAATTCCCAAAAATGTTGAGAAAATTTGTGTATTAATTATATGAGGTTTGTCAGCAAAGCGTTTTGGATATTGCTGCAAGATCATATGAGTATTTAGAGTTATAGACTATTGAGAACTGGATGATCAATCGTGAAAATGCCACAGTCCACACTTCCATCAAATTGCAACAGTTTTTGATCCAAAACAACAAGAATGTCATTCCTCAACCTCCTTTTTCTCCTGATTTAGCCAACTGTGTTGTTTTCATCTTCTCTAGAATGAAAATAAAGTTCAAAGGCTGGTGATTTGGCACAGTGAGGAGGTTCAGGAAAAGATGAGAATTATGCTGTATAGCATGGAGAAAGAGGATTTTCATAAAGTACTCCAACAATAGCAAAATCATTGGGAGTATTGCATCAACTCCCAAGAGAACTACTTTGAGAGAGATGATGTCTAAACTCTCAATTAGTCTTTCACTTTTTTATAACCAATTCAGAAAGTTTTTGATACTATCTCATATTTGATTAATTTTATAAAATTTAGCAGATTGGTCAGACTATTAAAACTGAATTTGAGGTAACATTAATTAATGCTGTAGATTCATTTGTTTACTGCAATAACTATTATTAAATAGAGATAAACTATGAATAATTATTATAGGAAAATCTCATTATTGGGAATAGTTTATAATATTATTACAGGGATATTATTTAATAAATTTAGGATTATTTAATAGTTTTTTTTTTTTACTTGAAATTATATTATGCCATTGAAGATGATTTTGATAACATATTTTAATCCTTTATCTTTAATGATTCTAAATAAATGACATGCTTGCCAATTATTTCTTAACAGGAAACACTGTTAAGAACAAAACACTGAATGATAACACTGAAAATAGAATTTTTTTTCATGTTTTTTATACTACAAGAAATTATATAATGTTAGAATAAATTATCATGACATCACTGTACATAAAGATATGATACTAAATATTAATTCACATATCAAAGTCACACAAAATCTTTTAATGTGAATTAAAATCTTACATTAAAAATCTCACATTAATCTTGTCACATTAATCACTCACTTTTAATGTGAGATTTTTAATCTCACATTAAAAATCTCACAAAGTCACACAAAATCTTTTAATGTGAATTAAATATTTATTCTGAGCCAAAAATCTATTGCACATATATTAAATTAAGATGATTGATAATTTAAATAAATAGTTTAATATTAAAATATAATTATATTAATTTTAATACTAATAAGGAGAGGACACAGCTGACTACCCACCGATTTTGATGAAACTGAACTGATGTAATTTAATTCAGAAAAATTCTGCAATTTGTAAAAATGCAATTTCATATAAGGTTGATGGTGAAGAGGAAGATGATTACTGAAAAATTTAATCACTATAAAAAAATGCATTTTAACTAAGATAACAGGAGAATCAGCTAAAAAAAGACGTAATTATATCTTTATTGGCACAACTTATATACAAACAATGATATGTTTAAGACGATAGCTTATTTACAGCTTTTCTTCTTATTGTTATTGGATTCTCCAGATATCTGATGAGAAAATGGCCAATCACTGGGGAAGCGGAATATCTTAGTTTCGGCTGAGCTTTGAGACTTAAATAACGGACGTGGATATTGTTACTTAGGTATAATTATTCAATAAAATAAAAATAAAAATAAGATTTACTCGGGAAACTTAAAATTGGAATTCGTATATAATAGGTTTGGAATGTATAATTTGTCTCAGAGAACGCCTATCTTATATAATGATTCTCTATCATCTTTGAGACAAGACTTTGTCCGTCGATTTCTTTTTCTGAAGGTTTTATTGCTTGGCTTGATTGGAAGACACTTCTACCCGCTTTCCCCTTCTTAAATAATAAGTGCTCCTCCCATCCATCACACCCGTTATCCAAAAGAATAAAGAGCTTTGGGCTTTAGAAAAATAGAGGAGCGACAATTTCTCCAGATTCATTTTTTTTATTACATATCAAGATTGATCCCTTATGTGGTCCCTGCGAAAGCTAACGCGAATCTATTCGAGTTTTGAACCCGAAAGATATTTTCAGTTAAATCTTAAATCAAATCAAAAACCGTTATTCGTGCAAAAAAATTTTTCCAGAAGGATATCTGATGTTTCTTTTAGGTATTGTACTCAAAATAAATTAAGTACTACACTGAAATTGTAAAAGCCATATATTAAAATTACAAAAGCATTTTTACCCCGGTAGTATTTGTTGGAATTAGAACTGTTTTCTTTTTTATAAAAGTTTTGAATCTACAAATATTTGTACTTGAAATATATCTTTTTCCTGTTCTATATTTCCGAGGGATGCATAAGAAGCTCGATCGAATTGTTGTCTCAAAACCCCGATGTCACTACTGGTGTCAACCCCTAGAGAGGCAAAACTCCCTTCATTATCGAGAATCATTATCGATAATTTACACTTGATTCACTATTAAGAAATAAGAAAGAATTTGCAAATAATAAACGTTTATTTGGAATGATGATGATTCGAACAAAAACATCGTGTGGGAATATAATGTACCCATTTCCTTTGATTCTGTCTATATATTGAAGTTATTATTTGACGAATAATCAATTCTAATATCCTAAGGGTTGGTTATCTGAACGAATGGAGTCTCGACAACAAGACGAACGACACTTCTATTCTACACGTATAACAAGGTTACAAACCGAAAGTCAGATTTTTTTTTTTGCTTCATCGCGAGTCATAATGTGAAAATCTTTCGTTTATTTGAAACGAAATTAAAGTTGTTTATGTAATCACCTGATATTCTACGAGTGAATCCGATTGAAGTGGAAAGTAAGAGAAAGGGACTTTTTTCTATAAAAGTATGGCCGAAACCGGCAACTGATTGGTCAGAAGATATCGGGACAATCATCAAAGTTCCTTTGCCAATAGTTGCCCTTAAACAGCCAGATCTCTTCATGAGTGTCGGGATGCTGGCCCAGTTCAAACCACCTAAAGAAAATTAATTCATGATTATTTATCAGACCAAAGGGGTGAAAGCTGAGTGATTACTTACATAGATTCCCAGTTCTCTCTCTTTCTCTTTCGATGTTTTCTGGCTTCTCGTTGTTTTTCCTCCAATCGGTTCTTCTCGGAAGCCGCGCCATCTGAAATTATATATTTGCCATGTACATGCAATCAACATTATTGATTATTTTAAATTTCTTCTCTCCAGAATTATTACCTATATCTCCCTCTTCCAACATTCGAATATCGGGGCGAAAACGACAATCTGTAGGAGGTAAGACCTTCTCCAGATCTTCATTCAGTTGATTCAAGCCCATTGAGAATAGAGTAAAATGATAATACTGAAATGAAATCAATACAATAATTAAATATTCTTTTTATTACATTATAATTTTTTAAATTATAATAACTTACTTGAGATGAATATTCAGGTCGAGGCACTACTTCCCATAACAATGCGCAATTAGAAATTTCAATAGAAGTAGGATCGTTTTTGGGTATGTCACCATTGTCCACAGAATCAGTTCCCTACAGAAGAAAAATTCAATATTATGAATTGATAATATTGGCAAGAGATTACATGCAATCAAGATGTTACAAAAACAAATAAACATTAAAAAGTATAACAATTTTTATAACAAATATTACTTTCTTTTTTAATACACAGAAAAGGTTTTTTTATTTTTTTAATAATTTGATAAAGTTGTCCTGTATAAGAGTTTTTTACTATAGTATGATGACGTTTCAGAAACCTAAAATCAAAGAAATCTACAGTATTCATATACAGCAACGGTTCTTAAACTGGGGTCAGCGAAATTATAAAAAATGGTTGCAAACAGTTCAAGAAGACGATGAAAAGGCAAGAAGCGCGGAGCAATAAAAAATATATTTTTAAGGCAATAAATAAAACATGGAACCTATTATTATTATGTTCTGAGGTTTTTATGCGCAAGACCATTTATTAAAATTACCAGCGATATATTTTTACCAATATTTATTATAACGTAGTGCCTATGAGATTATTTGACCAGAAATTAAGACTCAAGAACGACGTAAAATGCCTAGGGTTGGGATGGGGTTCGCAAAAAAAGTGTTCAAGAGGGGGTACTCGGACCATATAAGTTTAAGAATCGCTGATATACAGTATTGTATTCAAGATAATTTGCTTCTTGATAAATATTTAAATACTAGACATTACCCGCTCATATAAATGAGCAAAAATCTTAAATTATATAAATCTTAATCTTATAATCTTGAAATATCACTGGAAAAATTTCGATGAACGCGTATAGGGAAACATTAGATGGCGGCCATTATTAAGTTATAGCGCCACCTTCAAATTTTGAGTTTTTAGAGTAGTTATAATTTTAATTTAATTTTTATTCCTTAATTTTTAAATTATTAAAAACAAAAAGTTTTGTCTGTCGCACAAATCGGAGGATTAGATCTTTTTAATGATACCTTACTTATAGGAATCGGTACAGTGATTCTACTGCCAAAGGAATATTCAGCCAGCCAATTTTCTCTATTAATGATTTATATGATTTCTAAACAAAATTTATATTTATTAAAATTTATATAAATTTTATTAGGAAATATTTATCGTGAATCGGGGGATTAACTTTTTCTTTTCGACCCTAAAACTCATATTAAATTTGAATATTTTAATGTCATACTTTTTGTACTTAAACTTACAAGGGTTGTGCATATATGACTCAACCAAAACATTTGAAATAACAATCGGTTCATGATTTATAATTTTTTTTTTTAAAGTTACAATTAGTCATTTTTAAAGTTACCCTAATATTTGGGGTAAGATTATTTGTACTTAAACTTACAAGGGTTGTGCATATATGACTCAACCAAAAAATTTGAAATAACAATCGGTTCATGATTTATAATTTTTTTTTAAAGTTACAATTAGTCATTTTTAAAGTTACCCTAATATTTGGGGTAAGATGCCACTGGGCTTTGGATGATATTCACTTTAATAAATAGCAAAAATGAACTCTTTACTCATCTAATAAACTTCTTGTTCACTATACCATGAATATTTTAATATAATAAATTATTAAATTCTGTAAAATTAGAAAAATTAAATAAAATCAGATATTTAGGTAATCGTATATACCCACAGTGGCCAAGTTGCGGCTCCAGCCACTTAAATTAGAAAAATTAAATAAAATCAGATATTTAGGTAATCGTATATACCCACAGTGGCCAAGTTGCGGCTCGAGCCACTTGCAGCTCTTTGGTACATTTAGTGTGTTTCCACATCATGAAAATTAAGAGTTAATATATAATAATTTCTTTTAATTGAGAAAGGTATAGGAGTTGTACATTTGTCCATGTAAAATCAGCTTTCCTAAACATTTAATAGAAAATGGATTTAATAGTTTCTTCTAAGCCTTTCATAGGCCTATGCATTAAACATCTAATGAATTATTTACTGTGGGGGCCAATGCAGTGTTTTTATGGCCATTCTTCTATAGTTGCCTTTTTAATATCCTGCATAGACCTCCATATATCTGTGAAGCATTAATATGTTATGTTGTAAGTTTTAAACTTTCTTTTCGGACCCAGAACTTCGCTTGGGCCCTAATATATGTTCTCATCATTTAATTTATGAAAATAAATCACTAATACAAAAATTTATATTCGGAATCTAATCCTGAAGCAAAACTTGCCATCTTTTCGGGAGTTTGGATCTGGTTAGTCAATCTCTATGCTTTTTCCCCCTTTCCACTATATTATAGTTCTGGAATTGTAAGTTGTGTTTCTTGTGGGCCGTCATGTTTGTAAATAAATGATTTTGAAATAACTTTCTTTTTTATTAATATAATGAGTCTACATCTTTAGTATTTTCCAGGCCTAAATGTATTCTCAGTCTAACCCTGCTGGACTTTAAAATGACATCAATGGCCGCGTGGTAACGCGTTAGCTTTCCATTTTGGAGAATCCGAGTTCAAATCCGAATCCCACACCAATTTTTCAAGAGGGATCCAGGCTCGGCCCGTTGAATTCCACCCTTCAGCCTTCCGATTGACCTTACCATGGGTGTTGGCCAGCTTGTGATGGGCTCTAAAAAAATGGCTGCCGCCAAGTACAGAATATCCAAGTATGATATGGTGGCTCAACTAATCTAACCTACCTAAAATGGCAATATACATTAGTAACGTCTGGTAGAAAAGAGGTCAAAAACAAGAGATACCAGATGAACAGACAGAGGCGGATTTAACGGCGGGGGCACCGGGCGCGCTCCCGGAGCCCCGACTTCTGGGGACCCCCAAAACCCCAACTTTACACATTTTTCTAATGCAATTATAATTACGTACAAGTTTTCAATCAATAGTAAAACATAATAGTATGTTTATATTCACTTATTTTCATTAACAATCAAACTCCAAATACAACCACAAACAATTACCGTATGCCGACTATAAATACTACACTGGCAACACTGTGAAAAGTATGTAGTAATCTACTTCACCTTTTGCTACTCAAAATATAAAGAGTACATAATATGTTTTATTTATTTAAAAATATGGCCAATATGTATTTTTATTCCCTTGATTCTCCCTTTTTTTTAAGGGGCCCAATATTTTCTTCTGCGCTCGGGGCCTCAACCGGTCTTAATCCACCACTGTGAACAGATCAGATTTGCATACGCTGTAAAAAATGAAATATGAATTTGATCGTTGATCTTCCAGATAATCGTTTTTCACGAGATAGAATTATCCCATTGATTGATTATTCATTGAATGATTTAAGGAAAAAAATCTAATTAATTTCTCAAATCAAGATATCTTCAAATAAAATACAGTATAATACTTCAAATAAAAATCTTAAATAGTTCAATTCACCTAATATTTAATGCAATGATTATTCAATAATATGCAATATCAAAATATTTATCGAGCAAATCATCTTGAATATATTATAAATAAAATTATTATTATTATTATTTAATAAGTGTACTATATTATTATAGTTGGATTATAAATTCAAAACAATAGATTTTCTCAAAAGAAAATTCATTAATTGCAACTTCAAATTTAGCTTATTAAAATAAAAATATTACAGTTTAATAACTACTTTATTTGAAGTTGGTGGAACTGATTAATGTATAAGAAATTTTGTCGGCCGGATGGCCGCGTGGTAAAGCTTTGGCTTACCACCCTGGAGGATCCGGGTTCAAATCCGGGTCCCACACCTCCAATTGAAAAATTGGAGGTGTGGGATTGTCAAAAACCGGATGGTTGAAGGATGGGGTTCAACAGGCCGGGCCCGGACAGGGGTCCGGGCCCGGCCTGTTGAACCCCATCCTTCAACCATCCGGTTAACCCCATCATGGGTGCTGGCCAGCCTGTGATGGGAGCTATAAATGGCCGCCGCCAGATACAGAATATCCCATGAGGATATGGCGGCGTAATAAAACTAACGTAACCTATAAGAAATTTTAAATTTTTGATCTGAACTTAGTTGTCTTGATAATAAGGGTAATAAAGCTATCAATTATAATGATACTTACAGAGAGGACTTTATTGGAGCCACTAGTGAAGGACCGAGTCAGCATATTCAGTTTTGATACCATTTTCTTTGGAGTCTGTGAAGGGCTTCCACCAGGACTTGAGCTTTGAGCGCTGTTTGATCCTGCTTCAAACTGATCATCAATAGTCAACTTGCTCCAGTTTGCACGCTTATAATCTTCATAATCAGCCATGTTGGCGGACTTGAAGTATTCGGTCCATTTACCGTAAAGGAATCTGAGCTTAGTTTTCCTAAAGTAATATTTATTTTAAAAATTAAGAAAAGTATCAACAGATTCAAGCAATATTCTTATTTATTAATAGCAAAGTAATAAAAAGTATCTAAAAATCTTTTCTTATCAAAAAGTTTTCGCATATAGTGCCCCCTTGAAATGAGTAGTGTTTCGTTTTAACTTCATCGAGTAATTATAAAGGGTGTTCTGTTGAAGCGGCGACAAACTCAGAGGATCAACAGAAGACATCAAGAGGAACCAAAATTGCCGATAGACATGCTATCGCAAACTACGTTTAGTCGGCAAAAATCGCGAAAATACTTATGCAGAGTCTAAATTTTGGTTCCTCTTGATGTCTATTACTTTTGAGTTTGTTGCTGTATCAACAGAACACCATGTACACAACCACAACTATGATATACAGTCATGAATCCAATCCTGGAATAATATTTAAGAGAACAGTGTTTTAAGCCTTTTCCAAATCTTTGTCGATTATTAAGTAATGGGGGTCACTTTAAGGTCCGGCTACAGGCTGTTCATATATGTGGAAGAGCAAATCAGATTCTAGAAAAGGAAAGTCGATGTCCTAGCCTGGAGTCCCCATATAAATTTGAAATTGATGGTTGGTTTGAAATGAATCGTGGCTCGCAGATTTATGGTATGGTCGATGATTCGTGTGGGTCTGGATTCAATTCTGAGTTCTCTGGGTCAAAATGCAAAGCGTTTCCATGCAAATAATTTTTATTTTTGGTTAATGTAACTTATTAATTAATTAATTAATGATTTTTCGCCGGTTTGAAATGAATCGTGGCTCGCAGATTTATGGTACGGTCGATGATTCGTGTGGGTCTGGATTCGATTCTGAGTTCTCTGGGTCAAAATGCAAAGCGTTTCCATACAAATAATTTTTATTTTTGGTTAATGTAACTTATTAATTAATTAATTAATGATTTTTCGACATTTTTACTGTGCAGTTTTACTATGCTGCTTCTCACAGTGTAGGTACTAAGCAGCGGAGCATTCTAATTCCCACTATGGGCAGCCCCATTAGCCCTGAAGACTAATCTCACTAGGGGTCTCCTAGTGGGATTATACATTAGGGCTGATAGGATTCATCGGGCCGGGTCCCTTCTTGGAAAAATCTGTGTTATAGGATCCGGGACTAAACCCAGACTTCTAGGGTGGACACGTTCTACCGCGGGCATACGGCCGACAACTTTTTCGAATTATAAAGTCACTGTGAGCTCCACTTCAAAGAACACGTCTAAAACAAACTTTTATTAGTTTTGCTCTTAAGCTGGTCCTAGTTAGAAAGAAAAGTATACTTACTGAGAGTCAGAGACAAATCCTTCTAGGCGATGCAGGTCCCGTCCGGTAGTTCCAGCGGATTTGAAATGAATGGTGGCTCGCAGACCTGTGGTATGGCCGATGATTTCCATGGTTCCGTACTGAAAGGAGATAGTAAAAGACAGAAGCACTTCTCTCTCAATATTTTGTCACGAAGTAGCCAACTGATCGATCCTCTGCAAATTTCCAATCATCTGTATACAGTTCCGTCAAAGCGGAATTTCGAGTTGGAACATATTTTTGATCTCAAAAATTCCCAATTGGAGCGACTGTAGTCTGGATATCTAGTAATATATCTTCAGACTATTATTTAAAACCAAAAATTCGATTCTTATTAGATTTAAATCTATTTTTCTCTGATTTAGCTACTCTTAGCATCTTTAGATTTTTTTTTTTAATTCTAAAAATACGTCGCTTGAATTGGGAATATCTGATTTGCGGAGGAAGGATCGATAGGCGCATTGGTACTCACCTGTTCGAACCAAAGTTGACCAACAATAACATTATGCACACAGCAGTTGACATTAGTCCATGAGTAACTCTCTCCATGTCTACAAAAAATACGAATATTGTATATAAATAGTTCAGTCGATAAAAACAATAATTAAATAAAAAAAAGATTTAGTCTAAAGTAGAAATACCAATAGTAATATCACATAATGCATATAGAATAGAATATTTACAGAAATTGTGGATGATTTAGGAGATATGTTAATGGGTGAGGTGAGAGAGATACATTATATTATTTACTTTATTATATGTGTTTTACTATTTTATAACGCACTAAATTACAAAATACATTATTTTATACACATTACACAATTTATTAGCCCTTGGATGTTGTAATGAAGTCTTTCAGCAGACACACTAGCACCCATAATCTTCTTTCTCTGTTGCAAAACACAGTTGTCCTATGAACGCCATAATCGAGTTGCATTTTAATTGTTCTATCTTTCTGCACTTTATCTACAATTTTTTTCTTCATCTCTTTACTCAATCAAGTGTTCTTCTTTTCAGAATTATTCCTCTGGTCAGTTCTTACTCAATCCTACCTTTCTGCACTTTTTCTAAATTTTTTTCTTCGTCTCTTTGCTCAATCGAGTGTTCTTCTTTTCGGAATATTCCTATCGTCAGTTTTCTCTTTGAACTCATCTTTACATTTCACTCAAAAAAATAATAATAATTACAAATTTTTTTCGTCAGTTTTCTCTTTGAACTCATGTTTACATTTCACTCAAAAAAATATTAATAATTACAAATTTTTTACTTTCGGAAAAATGTAGAATTGAAAATTAACACAATCAACACGGGCAAACACCAAAGTAGCTCAAAAAGAACTGACAAATAGCAAATGACATCACACAATTCCATGCACGACATAAGCCAATCCGCGAAACTCAAAATGTCAAATTGCGAGGCACCACTGTATATTGAAAGTATCGTATTCATGTAATTCAGTTTTCCAATTAGAATTTCGTAGCACATCGTCAAGGCTATCAAGTAGATATCATCGACTAAATTAGTAATAACTTTTAAAACCTACCAATATTTCCAAATATTTCTAGAAATAACGTAGTTATTAGAGTTATATTTATTTGTATTTTTGTCTATGTTATACAATCGCCTCTCTGATGATGGAAAAAAGTTTATGATGTCAACAGAAAAGAAAATATTAGCGAAAAAATTCCTCTAGAAGCCATCTCATAAAAATTCTTGACAATAATTTAGTGGTAATTGAATTGTGACGCTTCGCTATTAATTTTATCTGGCCTGAAAGTGTATTAAGAACTTTTTATATCGGAATATGAAAAGTCATTTTTTAGAGGTTTCTCCATAAGAGACAAAACTTAGAAACACTGCCGTAATATTTTTAATGCATGATTCTATGATTACAAATCTTTAAACTAAATTAAAATGTAAGGAAAAAAAAACAAATAAATTCTTAATTATAAATATAGTATAACTATGAAAAGTAACAAAAATCTAGATGAAAAATCAATTATAATATTGTTTGTTAATGAAAATACTTACAATCATCAGACACAAATTTAATTCGTTCTTAATTTGAAATTATAAATACAATTCCAAACGAATGATTTATTATTAATTCAATTTTTGTCATCTTTTATCTTATAGATAAATTATATATAAGATAAATATAATTATAGATAAATATTATTGATAAAAATCTCCAAATCTCATCCTACAATTTAAAGAAAATAATTATTTTGCATGTTGTTTATCATGATGTGGATATAATATATACTATACAGTGTAACAGTAAAAATTTAGAATAAGTATTTTTTTAATTTGAAAGCATTATCAAGAGGCATATCAGTGAAAAGTGAGGTATAGTAGTCATTTTTTCCATCTTTCTCCTCATTGCAACTTTTGTTATAAATTAATTATTATTAATTTGGATATTTATATTATAGAAAAATATTCAATACACTATAATACAGATTGCCAAATTTGAAAAAAAATTGAAATTTCAAATATATCAATAATTATGAAAAGAACTAGAGCATTTTTTAAGTATGAAACATCGAAAAAAATATTTTTTGTTTTTCTTCCGCAGTACCTCTTAGACCAAAATTGAAATTTCAAATATAATTATGAAAAGAACTAGAGCATTTTTAAAGTATGAAACATCGAAAAAAATATTTTTTGTTTTTCTTCCGCAGTACCTCTTAGACCACATAGTTCAAAGAAATTTCGAAATATGAAATTTGTAATATAGATATTTCATGAATTACTTGAGATCCTCTGAAAATTTCAACATAATCAAATCAAAATGAAAAGGATTTATACGAAGCCATTCTCAATAAATATTTGTACAGATGAGATTTTTCATCAATTTTGATCAAATTTAAAATATAGGTTTTTCTACTTACTTGTTAGCTTAAGTCTTTAAAAATTTTGAGCCAACAGCAAGACCGCCGAGAGGGAGAGACATCCGAGACTTTTGTCATGGGCCCGGCATCGAAGGGGGCCCGACCGTCGGGCCTCGATGTGTCACATAACGTATCCAATAGTTCGCAGGCTACCGCCAGAATGCACTGTCTACCACCAATGCAGTTGTGACAAAATAACTATTTTATACATAACACTGTTTGATAAGTACAAAATTATTTAGCAAACAGTTCAAAAGGTAAATTTCAGAATGGATGGCCTCGGTAGGAGCGGGCTGTGCCTGGTATATCCAGGTTTAGTTCCCGGGTATCATACTTATAAAGTTTTTTAGAACGATCTGGATCTACCTGTTGAACCATATCCTTTACCTGACGCCTAATCTCACCATGGGCTATCTCTATAAGTAGCCCATGGTGGGCACTGGAATAACTTATCGCTTAATACCAACTTGGTGGAAAGCTGTGTTACGCCACACAGAAAAAAATATAGGTTAGTTACGTTACTGAATCTCATGAAAATTTTTATTAAACCAATGTGATGCACTTTTTTAAGTATGGCCCGGTCCACAGATTTGCCACGGGCCCGAAAATTTCTCTCGGCGGCCCTGCCCAACAGAGCATTCAAGAAAACATAATTTTGATTATTTTAGACCTTCTCTCTAACTAAGCAATCTGTTGATAGTGACAGCCTTTGAAAAGTTTGCTCTTGCAGACATTATATCACTTGTGAGATTCGGCGAATCGAATAAATCAATATGAAAATAGAATCATTTTTAACGTCAATGAAAATAATATTATGTTCTCATTGTATTTTATTATTATTATTATTACTTTCAAAGCTCCTGTTTCCCGATAGCGTTAACATCCCCATTCCGATATTTATCGTGTTTAAAACAGCAATATTCTCCCATATGCTTAACTTTATTGCAGTTTCTATCATCTTTTTTATATTTGTTTCTATGGGAGTGTTTATTTTTATTGTACGGATAATTGATTGTTGCTAACGATTATTATTTTCTTAATCCTGCAATATTCTCCCATATGCTTAACTTTATTGCTGTTTCTATCATCTTTTTTATATTTGTTTCTATGGGGGTGTTTATTTTTATTGTACGGATAATTGATTGTTGCTAACGATTATTATTTTCTTAATCATTTTAAAATATCAACAAAGAAAAATTCTTTCCAAAAACTATAAAATGGAATTCTAAAGAAAATCAACAAAGATTAAATGAAATAAATAGAAAATATTTAAAATTTATTAATATATTTTAATTTCTTTAGGCTGTACACCAATTTTATTTATTTATTTATTTATTTTAAAATATCTAAACTTTGAATTTAAAAATATCATAAAGCATACTCATTAATTTAACAATAATTATTTAAGAATTAATATAAATAAAACCTGTTTATGATTTTTTTTTTAAATCTAACTGTGATTTATTACGAGATGGCGCTAAATGATAAAAAAAATTTTAATCATTTAGCGCCATCTCGCAATTAAAATTAAACAAAGTTTAAATAATTAGATTGAATAATTCTCAGAAATATTTAAGAATATTATTATCCTTTCAAAATCAATTTAAAATAGTTTTAGAGAAATTAAACGAAACTATTAAGCATAATGATAATTATGTTTGACATCTGAATAAAAATCTCTCTAATTAAATTAATGGAATTTATTTAAATATCGTTCATTTTAGTCAAAGTTGATTAAATAAAAGAGATTCATCAGAAAGAAATCTTCAGAAAGAATTAAAGCATTCCCTGTTAAATTATAATTATTATCAATTATGTATTTCGATTTTATAGCTATATACAGCGTTTATTAAACAATACTTAAAATATTTAATGGAGACGAAATTAAAGTTTTTCCTGATGAAATCTATTCATCAGACAATTCAACATTAATGTAATATTATTTAATAAGGATTTAATTACTTAATGAACTGAAAAATTGAAATAGTTCTAAATTTATTAAAAACTACTTTGAGATAATAAATACAGTGGATTCCGCTTAATTGGGACAGCCGCGTAATTGAGCCAAATCTCAAAGAACGAAAACCAAACTAGTAAACTAATATATAATTTAAACGCTTAATTGGGACAACTTTTCGCTTAATTAGAACAATAGCAGAAAAGGAATTTTCAATTTTTGATATATTTTAGGGATTTTTCGAAAATATGGCAACATACATACACTAATACTTATTGTGTGCTTTCTTAAAAATCTCCTTACATAAAAATTATAACAACATTTTATTGTACCGGTAATTTTTCTATAAACCTTTCTACAAGACAAATACTAACACAATGCAGCGAATCGTTTCTTCGCGTCCTATTACATACACAGCGTCGACACACTGTCGCCGCACTAATATAAACATCCATTCTTTAGTAAAATTATAAGTAAATACCATCGTTGATGCGTAACAATACTGTATTCGGCAACACTAGCGTGATGAGAATCAGTTATTTATCGTCGTGGGTCTGGCAAATGTGCGTCTACTTAAGAGATTACCGTTACTATAACTAGTGATATTCATTTACAGTGTCGATTTTATTTAAAATTTTTAATTCTTTGCCAAGATGTCAAGAAAGGATTTTACGCTTTCGAGTAAAACTGCTTTGCTGGATAAAATTAAAAGCCAGCCATTTAATACAGCCGTTGTAGACCACTGGTATAACTGGTATACCAAAATTTATCATAGCGCTTCTCCTACACAGACTTACTGATACAACTGGTGTATCAAAATCAAAAGACTACACTTGACTCCCTGAAATAAGCCAAAATCTACCATAGCGCGTCTCTTACAACAAGAAAATCAACTGCGTGAATAGTGGTCATTACAGAAAGAAATTCTGGGAACATCCAAAAGAAAGCGTGATAGAAAGGATCCAGAAGTCGAAGAAGGAACATCCAAAAGAAAGCATGATGGAAAGGATTCAGAAGTCGAAGAAGGAAACATTCAAAAGAAAGCATGATGGAAAGGATCCAGAAGTCAAAGAAGCGCATGAGATCAATGGATTTCTATAGTTAGCGAGCGAGGCGTGAATATCAGCGGCCCAGTGTTAAAGAAGTTAGAGG
Source organism: Olivierus martensii (assembly GCA_000484575.1). NCBI lineage: Eukaryota > Metazoa > Arthropoda > Arachnida > Scorpiones > Buthidae > Olivierus > Olivierus martensii. The sequence goes on from AYEL01046402.1 coordinate 68,070, forward strand.
AGATCGCTAAAAACTCATAATTAGGTACCTATTTTAATAAAGCCTTAAAATATATACCTAATTATCATTTTTTTACCTACTTATTTATTTGCCTACGAATTAGATATTTTATTTTAGAATTTATTATTACTTCGTTTAATTGGGACAGCCGCTTAGCTTGAAACAAAATGGCTTGGCCCGATGTGTCCCAATTAAGCGGAATCCACTGTATCAAAATAGCTTAGTCCCAACATGTCCCAATTAAGCAGAATCCACTGTATATAATTCAAATGGCTTGGTCCCGACGTGTCCCAATTAAGCGGAATCCACTGTATTCTTTATCTTACTATCAATACAATACACGCATGAAATCTTTATACGAACAGAATGAAAACATATACAGTCGATTCCGCTTAATTGGGACAGCCTCTTTTTAGGCTAAATCTAAAAGAACGGAAACCAAACTAATAAACTAATACATAATTTAATCGGAAACCAAACTAATAAACTAATACATAATTTAAACGCTTAATTGGGAGAAACCAAATTAATAAACTAATACATAATTTAAATGCTTAATTGGGACCACTTTTAGCTTAATTGGGACAGTAGCAGAAAAGGAGCAATTTTTGACATATTTTAGGGATTTTTGGAAGTAATGTCAACCACTACATACACTATTATTTGGAAAAACTAGCGTGATGCGAATCAGTCAAATATCGTCGTGCGTCCGAAAGTACGCATACTTCCCAGACGCACGACGATATTAGGGTCTACCATTACTACACTGACGGAAAAAAATATCCCAACACCAAGGAAGACTTGTGTTAGATAAACAAAATTTGGTAGGCGTGTTTATACATCTGAAAGATGACATCAAGGGTCTACCATTACTATATACCAATGGTAGCCAAACCACGGCACGCGAGCCACACGCAGCTCATTGGTACCTTCAATGTGGCTCCATACCATGAAAGTCAATAGTTTATATGGAGCAAATACCTATTGAATACTTAATTTAAAAAAATAATATATTTGTAATTTATTAATTGAGTTATAAAAATTTGTCTATTTCATACTCGCCATTTTAGAACATAAAGTATTGTAATCGAATCTTCAAAAATTGGATTTTATACTTCGCGTGATGAAAGATGAAATTATTATCCAATTATTGGATAACAATTTAATTAAATATTGGATGATATTATATTATCCAATAATATAATAATTAAATTAGATAATAATAGAGGATGAGGAGGAAAACAAAGAGATAGAGGGCTGTACTCATAGGTTAGCCCTAGAAAATGGAAAGAAGTGAGAAGATGAAAGGAGAGTAAGAGAAAAGGAAAAGGATCCTATTAGAAGGAGTGTTATAGGTCATTAGAGACGGTATTTACCATTTATTAAAATTAATTTAAACAGTTTGCAAATTACAGAGTTACAAAATATCATTTAATTAAATATTGGATGATATTATATTATCCAATAATATAATAATTAAATTAGATAATAATAGAGGATGAGGAGGAAAACAAAGAGATAGAGGGCTGTACTCATAGGTTAGCCCTAGAAAATGGAAAGAAGTGAGAAGATGAAAGGAGAGTAAGAGAAAAGGAAAAGGATCCTATTAGAAGGAGTGTTATAGGTCATTAGAGACGCCATTTATTAAAATTAATTTAAACAGTTTGCAAATTACAGAGTTACAAAATATCATTAACAGAATTTTTTAACATAAAATAAATGATTATAGTTAACAAAATAAATAAGAATTGATTAAATAAATTAAATAAACAATGATTGATTAAATAACAAATGATTTAAGATAACAATTGATTATATAAAATAGAAATTTAAGGAAATAAATAACAATTGGTTAAATAAAATAAAATAATAATACAATAACAAATAATTAAAATAACAATTGATTAAATAAATTAATAGAAATTTAAACAATAAACGCTAAATAAAATTAAGAAAATAGGATAACAATAGCAATAAACATAATATGAATAGAAACAACAATATATATCAATATGTGTATAATTTTTTTAGGAAAAAAAAAAAACAAAATTAAATTATATGTACGTCCATTGTCGCACTAGTTGAGAAGTCTTTTCTTCTTAGATTTCTGATGACTATAACTTGATTCCTTCATTTTAAATTTCTCTATATTAGTTGCAGGAAGTTTCGTCTTGTTAGTTTAGATTATGTTTCAAATTTCAGTCTTTGTTTCAGTCCCCTTTATGATGACTAAGAACTGTTGCTAAAAACCGTGTTGGAGTGAATACCATCAAAGTCAAAATGACGAAGCGGAGAATAAAATATAGCTTTAATCAAATAAATGTTTCTATACACGGAAAGTAAGCAATAAGGATAACAGTGATCACAACAACAATGGGTTTAATTCCCACTGATATCGGGAATAAGAGCTGTAGTCTTAGTTTGATGTTCGTTAATTATTTTATGAATTTCACAAGGACAATTATATCGTTTTAGAAGAGCAATTCTTTCGATAATAATAATAATAGAGAAAAATATTATTTTTGAAATAATATTTTTCTCTATTATTATCCAATATTTTTATATATTTATTTTTTATTAAAAGAAATTTGAGAGGCATTCATAATTTTAACCATTTGAGAAACGAAGGACGGAGTGAGAAGAGTATAAAATATTATGATAAAAGAGGGAAAAGATCGAGACAGAAAAAATGTGACAAATCACTAGCAGGAAAAAAGAATACATCCATTATACCATTGAAGACGGCTTTGATGGTATACATTTTAATCTTGTATCTTTACGAAACAATAGTGTTTAATCTGTGTTATATTAATAATCATAATACCATTCAAAAAACTAAAATTTATCATAAGTAGGCCTATTCTAATAAATGGTACTGTTTTTCTTTTTCTCAAATTTATTATCATTTATTTGACTGCCCTGTTTATTATTATTGTTTTTTTAGCCTGCTTTATAAAGAAAAATAGGTTTATGCTGAAACAAGTATCCGGCTGCTGGTTGTTTTTTCTTTTTCTGAATTTTATGTCGCTTTACATGTTTGATACTAAGCAGTGGGCTATTCAAATACCCACACTGGCCCTTTATACGTGTAGCGATCGGCTGATAGGTGAGTTAGAGTTCATGGAGCCCTCATGTAAGAATCTAGATGTGTGGAACATTGAACCTAGTCATCGACTTTGTCTCAGTACTTCTTTCCAGAACTCATTGTTCTTCAACAGATCGTGAATTTCTGTTCAAATACACAATAAAAAGTTCTATTTTGCATAAATTTCACTATGTTTGCATTTAACAAAAATTCTGTTTTTATTGCGCTAATTACTTCTATTATAAATTGAAACAAACAAAATCAAATTATTGTTATTTTAACATAAGTAAAAGCTCTTTAAAAAATGTATCGTTTATTAAAAGATACAAAATAATTATGTCAAATAATTATATTGTAATTCCATAAGTTAATAAATTAATAAAGAATTTCAATAAAATTTTAATATACAGTCGATTCCGCTTAATTGGAATACGTCGGGACTAATCCATTTTGGCCCAATTAAGCGGCTGTCCCAATTAAACGAACTAATAATAAACTCTAAAATAAAATATGCAATACGTAGGCAAATAAGTAAATAAGTAAAAAATAATAATTAAGTACCTATTTTAATGCTTTGTTAAGCCAAAATACAGAAAATGGGCCGCTGATATTCACGCTTCTCTCGCTAACTATAAAAAAACCATTGATCTAATGATTCTTTGATCTTTCCATCACGCTTTCTTTTAGATGTTCCTGGAATTTCTTTCTGTAATGCCTATTCCTCACGCAGTTGTATATAGAGCAAATACCTATTGAATACTTAATTTAAAAAAATAATATATTTGTAATTTATTAATTGTAAAAGTATACGCCCTATGGTAGATTTTGGAACACCAGTTATATCAGTCTATAACCGCAACTTTTCGTTCAATTGAGACAATAGCAGAAAAGAAATTTAGCAATTTTTGACATATTTTAGGGATTTTTCGAAAGTATTATACGGCTCTCCTTGATCCAAAAAGAAACTGATTGTGGCTCTCATCTATTTGAGATTCTCCTAAATGGCACATAGTGACATAAAGCTTGGCCACCCTTGCTATATCTATACTTAGCGATATTCATTTACAATCTCGATTTTAAATTTTTACCAAGATGCCAAGAAATGATTTTACACTTTCAAGTAAAATTGCTTTGCTGGATAAAGACGATAGATAACTGATTCGCATCACGCTAGTGTTGCCGAATGTTAGTGTACCTAGTGTTGACATACTTTCGAAAAATCCCTAAAATATGTCAAAAATTGCTAAATTTCTTTTTATATAGCAAGGGTGGCCAAGCTTTATGTCACTATGTGCCATTTAGGAGTATCTCAAATAGATGAGAGCCACAATCAGTTTCTTTCTGGATCAAGGAGAGCCGTATAAGTTTTTTCGAGTAATCTTGACAAAGGTTTCAAAAATTGTTTATTATATATTTCACATGCATTTACTTCATATAGACGCATACTACTTTTTACAATTAATAAATTACAAATATATTATTTTTTTAAATTAAGTATTCAATAGGTATTTGCTCTATATAAACTATTGACTTTCATGGTATGGAGCCACATTGAAGGTACCAATGAGCTGCGTGTGGCTCGCGTGCCGTGGTTTGGCTACCATTGGTATATAGTAATGGTAGACCCTTATGGGCTACCCGTATATAGTAATGGTAGCCCTTGGCTACCCGTATATAAGTAATG
>AYEL01046404.1:0-37349 GCA_000484575.1 Olivierus martensii
GGGAAGTAAGTTAACTTTTAAACTAAAATATAATACGTTAGCATATAGGAAAATAACGATAAATAAATAATAGAGTGCATAATAAAATAAAAATAGGACAGGTCCAAGTTAACTTCCTCACACGCTATCAGTTTGAAAAACTCATGCAGTCTCTTAGCATCTTAATAATATTTTATTAGCCAAATAAAAGAACTATACCATTAAATATTAATTAATTTTAAAATGTGGATATATTAGATTGTTTATACAAAAACTTGCATAAAATATTAATATAATTTTTATAAAATTCTTTTGTAAGCACATTACTTAATTTTATGAGAATTTTTACTTACGCAACTGTAATACATGCTTCTCTAACCACTTGTGATCGTAGATCTTTTATAGATAATTGAAAAACCTCTCCTGTAATTTTAAAAATTCTGTTATGTTGTTTTGTTTTGTTACACTGCTGAAAAATCATAATGCCTGAAACTACTTTGATGATAATTAAAAGTTGATTTCAGATTCATTTTGAAGTTGTTTTATTACTTGTAGTTATATGCATTAATCCTTTATTTGTTTTATATACATTTCTAATTATAACAAGAAATAGATTAAATATTTGGTTTTGTTGATATATGGGCATGCTCTTTTTGTACAAAAATATTTAAAATTTGAATAAAGTATTTATTAAACAGTTTATATTAAATATCACTTTTTAAATTTTTATATCTATACACATTTTCTATGCAGCTATTCTGTTGATCAGTACTTACTTTTATATATATAGAATTTAATAAACATTGTTGCACTTATGTGATTTTCAACTTACATGGAAATTTTCAGAACAAATTAACCATGTAGGTAAGAGACCTGTAGTAAGTTTTTTTTAATATTTTCTTTTTGAATTATTTTGATTAGATATCAATTATATATAATTTAGTAGAAAATTAAAATATTGTATATATTTTATATTACTATATTATTTTAAAATAGTGATGATTATAACAATCTTTATATATATTTTTTAGGTTTTGATCCACGTCCACATTTGGCTAATTTCCATCCAATAGCTGGAGCAACACCACCGCCTCCACCATTACAGCATCCAGAAGATCAAAAGTCAAAAGTAGCTAATCGTAATACAGGTGTTAAACCACAGTCACAAGCAACAAATAATGATTTCTCTGCAGGTAGAAATTTGGCACCTGCTGTTCCAACTTCTGTAGCTTATTCTGTTGATGCTGGAAAAATTCCCTCAGGTACCATTGAAAAACAAGAACCAGAAGCTTTAAAGGATAAACTTTGGCCTTGCCCTTCTTGTAAGGTTCCCTTTAAAGCTGCTTCAGAACTTCAAGCCCATCTTTCTGCTCATACTAAGGGAGAGAAAACCGTACCTTGTGAAATCTGTGGGAAGCTTTTTGCATCTGTTGAAAGAGTACGTATTCACATCAGAGCAGCTCATGGAGAAAAATCATGTTCCTGTGACATCTGTGGGAGTGGATTTAGTTATCGTTGTAAGCTGTTGGACCACATGCGCACCCATACTGGAGATAAACCATTTCATTGCGATATTTGTGGCAAGAGCTTCTCCCAGAAGAACCATCTGACACGTCATTCCATGATACATACAGGAGAAAGACCCTATCCATGTGACTTCTGTGGCAGAGGATTCTACAGGAAGGACAAGCTGACAAGACATAGGCGGATTCATACAGGTGAGAAACCTTATGCATGTTTAGCCTGTGGTAAAGCTTTCTACCGCCGAGATAAATTAACGCGTCACATTAAAATGCACAGTGGGGAAAAGCCTTTTGCGTGTGGCATCTGTGGAAAAAGATTTATTGAAGAAAGAGATCTGAAGCGACATAAATGCTCCTCTCGACACTTGCACAATTCCAGTGGCCCCAAGCACAACACGGCACAACAGAGCTCTGGGACAAGGCGGAACCAACCGCAGCAGCAACAGCAGCAGCACCAGCAGCAACCTCACCAGCACCACCAGCAACTCCAGCCCCATCACCAGCAACAGCAACCCCATCATCACCAGCAGCAACAGCAAGCTCAGCCCCAGCACCACCAGCCCCAACCCCAGCAACAGCAGCCTCAACCTCAGTCTCAACCCCAGCCTCCACCATTTCAGAACCTCAGCCTTCAAACCTGACTGGCAAGGTGCACCGTCTGGGGTGCACTGAGTGGATGGTCAGTCTTCAATGGGCAGCTGTAATCATCTCACCTCTCAGGCAGGCCATTTCTTTATTCTTTATTTTGGTAGTTTAATTTTTTGAAGAAACAAATTAAACTAAACTTAACTATATAAAAGAAAGTTATATGGTTACCATTAAAAACTTATTAGTGTGTTATTTTATAAATTATAGTTTACACTGTTAATACTCATTTATTTTTTGAAATAATTAGTTTATTTAAATAAATTCAAAGAATAACTTTGACTAAAATAAGGCCTGATATAGAAAACCATACAGCTGCCCACAATTATCATAATCTGAGAGTAGCTGAGTCTAGATTTATATGTCTAGACGGGTAGGCATTATAATTCTTATCTCAAAATTTAGGAGATATGTATTTCAAAAACTAAAATATTACTGAAAAGAATGGTATCAGATTACAAAACTTCCATAATTGTTAATATGGATAAAAATCTCAAAAAACATCATCATTCTATTCTGTTATATTTTTTATAATAATTCTTTTATTTTGTCATAATATTAACATTTTCTTCTCTAGTGAAATTTTTTTTTATATATAAATATATATATATATATGTCTATCTATTGTAACTATGTTATTTTCTTTAAAAATACCATCAGTTAATTTGTAACCTTTCTCATTGTTGCATCATTTGATATACTAAAGTTGACACTAGTGGTTGTGACATTTTTTATATTTTTTGTATGTAAAGGAGTTGGATTTATTTGTTTGCTTGTTGTAATATTTTATATATATACACATACACACACGCACCTTTTTTGAATAGCAACCAGAGATGCCCAGGGAAACTTTTGCAAATGATAAATTAAAAATTGTATACAGATATTAGGCTCCATTTCAAAGAAATATGGTTTCAGATTTGTTCTGATCCATGTACCTATATACAATTTGGAGTTCATATTAATGATTGTGGCTGTACATACTTATGTATACTTTGGAGTCTTGTATACAACATATATACTATTTAAGATTTAAACTGCAATTCAGAAAAAGTGATGTCGGAGAAATCACTATTTTAAGGCGATTGGAAATAAACAATGAGTTGATTACAAAAAAAGTGTCTATCTCTGGTAGTGTCATAATTTTTTTTATTGTGCCATTGTTGTAGGGAACGGGTGTATAATGCTTGTAGGTCCATATTTTTGTATTATGTAAGTTGGTGTATAAAGAAGTCAGCTTTAGGCAATTTTTAATCTTGATCATGCAGTTAGGTTAGTTTAATATTTACTGTTAAAACAGAAAATTTTAGAATGCCAAATATACTTTGTGTGTTTAACAATAATGTTTCCTCTCTCTGAAGAAATCTTTTTGAATGTTCTTAAAACTGTGATCAGAATCTGTTTTTAGAGTTTATTAGATTTTAAAAATCCAAGTTGCATATTTTTTTTTTCAGAATCAAGAAATTTAATCATAATAAAATTGTTGTATATTGTAGTTTCCAGACATCTATCTCTCAATGCTTTCCTGTTCCATTGTTATTGACAAAAGGTGAGTAATAGTATGGTTAGGAAAATTTGATTGATATAAAAAAATGTCATAAGTATATATATATATTTTCTTTTTTTATTGTTATTCATTGATTAATCTGTATTACAAATACTTTTTTTCTCACTCCACAGTCCACATATTTAGCAATTCCACTTTTTCTGTGACACTCAACAACTTTCTCTTTGACATGGTAATTGTTTTAGTAGAACTGAACAAAGACTAACTAAAATCTCTCTGTTCCATTTTGGTTTTGGTTTTAAGCCAATTAACACAAGTGACACACGAAACCGAAACAAGCCCTAGAAACTAACCCTCTCTACAATACAAATCGACACATCCATTTTGTTTATTTATCGGCTTTTTCTAGCCAGACCCAATCTAGACTCCTTACCGTATCCTTTTCCCTCGCTCTGAAATTAAAAATTTCGACATATAAAAATTTTTTCGATATATAGAAAAAATTTAGTATATGGTATATAGTATAAATATATAGTATTTTGGGGGATATATACAGTAGTTTCTTTTTGGTATCACAATTTATGATGAATAATTTTCTTAACATTTCTAATTGATTTCAGAATCTTTTCTTGTTGTCAGTATATTTGAATATTCTAAATATCTGATTGATAGGATAGTGCCAATTTGATTTTTTTAATGTTTGTGTAGTATTCTTTGTCATTATTGAAAATTTTGTTTAGTAAAATTGATACACCCCATGTTGTTTCAGAACAGATTTGTTTCTGGATCTGAATTTGATCTCGCTTAAAAGAACGTCAAAATGACATACAAAAAGTAAACTGTACTTGTCAAACATTTTTACGAATACGATGTCAACATCGAATGGACTCAAGCACGTATAGTTAGACAATTTGATAAGGCCGAAGATATTAAGACTGCTGAAGCCATTGTTATTGAAACATATAGAAAGAAAACCCATGTCATTAATGACAATCAACCCATCAACATACCGCCACAATGGTTTTTGGAATGCTACCTATCAGCCACTATCGTAATTTATTGTTTTAGTTTATTTATTTTATTTAAGTTCTCTTTTAGTTTATTATGTAATGCGTAATCATTTAAACAAATGGCCATTAATATAACTCTTAGCATGTGTATATTTAATTGTTCTACTTTAACATATGTTCTAATTATCTACGTTTTTAAATTTATATAATGTTTTATAAAAATATAGTTCATACTCAGTACAGCACAACTAGCAGTGTGTAGGGAACATGCTTTATTAGACACACACTGCTAGTTGTGCTGTACTGAGTGTGAACTGTATTTAAATTGGTGATAAGCAGTTTTTGAACTTTTAGAGCTATTTATAGTTCTATAAAAAGTTTATGTTCCAGAATGTTCTATACTTAAATTTATATGCTGAAGATGACTTGTTAAAAGTCGAAAGCGCTTCAATAAATTATTTAATTTTTCACTTTAAACTAGTGCTTGTTTTTAAATTATAATTCCTGGATTTGATCTCTTCTTTTGATAAGCTGAACCATTTTTATCAATTTAAATTAAAGGAGTTAATTGCTTAGAAGTGTGTACTTCATCCTGGACAATCACGAATTCTAAATGTTATAGTACAGTGGTTCTCAACCATTTTTTCCCCGGGCCGCATACATTTGTTTGCTACATTAAGCGGGCCACAACATGCCATATCAGCAGTCAGCAACCAGTTGGTGTCATGTGAAAAGAGTCTGATTTCTAAAAATTCGCCTACAAAACACTTTTGACTTCTCAATTCATGAATGCCATAGGTCAGTGTTTTCCAAACTGACCTATGACTTGTAAAATTTTATGAGTGCATCTAGCAAATTAGGAAAATTCTAAATTTTCCAGATTTAAAAAATTTTTTAATATCAGAATTTTTATTTTTGATTGTGGGAGAAGAATTCCGCGCTTTCATTAAATTCATGACTGTGTGTTCTGGGCCGCACGTAAAAGCTTGCCGGGCCGCAAGTTGAGAATGGCTGGTATAGTAGATCATCTACCGATTTACTAAATTGATTCTGATCAATCTGATTTAATAGGGGAATTATAAATATAAATAACTTTTCCATATGGTAAGAACCTTTCATCATTCTATAAGAACTTAAATCTGATCATCTTTCTTCTATAAAAGATCATAGATAATTTATAATTTGAGAAATATGCTTATTTCTATAAGACTTTGACAATTAGATAGCTATACTTCTGGCTTACCTCAGACATTTGCATTTAACAAATTTTCTTGACATTTTTTGTATTTCATTGGGCAAATCTGCTTATTTTATTTAGTAATAGGAAAGGGGGGCTTTATATATCCATAGCAGTGCAACTATTTAGTGATCTATTGTGCATCCCTAACAGAATTATCCCATAAGAAGTCCTATCTTGCACACAAGAACAATACCTTCAATGGGATCATAAAAAGATCTCTTGATGCAGGAAAATGCAATCATAGAAGATCCTACATTTATACAAAATGTGAAGAGGAGTTTCATTTCCTACCTGATATCATTTGCAGTTGGGATTGTTGGCAATCCAATTAAATGAAAATGTCTCCTAAGATGACTGTGCCATGTGAGAAGTTTTGTAACAATCTGAATTTGATTTTTATCTAATTCAAGCAATTCTTTAATTCTCCATATTGAGAGACCTAAAATAATAAGCTTTTTATTTGCCTTAATCCAGGAATGAACCTCCAGTGAAATAGATGCTGAGCTACTAAACATTCCTAACAAGCTGTACAAATGTATCAGATATGATGCCCAAAGCAGGCTCAGATCCAATAAAGGGACAAGAAGTCCCTTTCTTAGCCAGCCCATCTGCAACCTCATTGCTCTCAATCCATTTATGCCTGGCATAAAACAAATTGATTCTTGTTTCTAGTAACCAGTTCCATAGAGGGATGATTATATATTTACTTTGGCTTAGAAGAGAAGCAGGAGCTTTTAAGTGTTTTTAATGCACTTGACAGTGGCAACAAGAAAATAAGAATAAGACATCTTCTTTCTCTTATAATAAATCCTCTCTCTACACCAGTAGAGATTTTGGAGCTGTCCGTATATATCATATCTCCATTTCTTGATATTTGTACTGACATCTGTTCTTCCACATTAGAAATAACAACAGTGAAGAATCTGAATCTGGATACCTTAAGATCTTAATCATCTCAAGAATGTGACATATAATCTTGCTTACTCTGTAGTTGGAGAAAAATTTTTTGTTAAAAATAGTGATTTTGTATCATATAATGAAATAGAAATGATTGTGATACTATTTAAAAAATTTTTAATTATTAAACAAACAAACAATTGACTTATAATTAATATGACATTGGCAAAGTATGAAAAATTTTGTAATATTTAAAAGTTTTTAAATATTTTTATGTATGTGATAATCTTTTTTTATTAGGAATGTGTTAAATTCTATCTGTAAATTAATACATGCAGTCTTAACTTTCGTACAATTCTTTATTTTGTTCGTATTTAAAAGTTAAATTTTTATTGATATATATCCCAAAAACATTTGTACTTCATTGTAATCAATCTCTTCTCTCTCTCATTAGCCCTGTGCCATTTCCTGTATCACAGGTTCAGTCTTGAGTTAGAATGTGTGTTGTAAAATAAATACATTTTAAAAACACTTTCGCATAGTTTTTTACAGTGCTCTATTTTCATACATTTCAATTTTCATACATATTTCAGGAACCAATTAAGTATGAAAGTCGAGGACCACCAGTAATTCTTAAATACAGATTAAATAAAATTTTATAAATTTTTCAGTTTCACAATATTGGACGTTTGCAGTTCCTTAAAAAAATATTAAAAATTGAAATGTCAATATGAGATGCCAAAACTTATATATACTATAATAAAGCTTTGATGCTATGAGGACAGATTGACAAAATCAAAAATTATGCCAGAAAACTCTATTAATATAGTTTTAAACTTTTATGTGATATGAGTTTTAACACCTCATGTACAAACTATAATTTCAATCTCATATGGTATATAAAATTGGATATCAAACTGATAGATGATGATATACTACATATTGATTATAGTAACTTTTATATTTAAAATTTATGTATCGGTTATATTGGATTAGTTGAGCTTTATCTATAGCAGATTTGTCAAACTTGGGGTCTGCTATACTACCATAAACATTTTTAACAATCATATATTTTATATATTTTAACAAATTTGTTATTAATTCAAATAATGAATAAACTTGAATTTAACAATAACTTTTAATTTTTTTGAAATATTCTAAATTGTGTATTCTAAAATAAATATTGAATAAAAATAAACAATAAGCCAAAATAAGTAGGATAAATCATTTATTCAAAAACATTTTCAGCCTCAATTGAAATACAGACCAAAGAAGTTTCCTTCATCCTTTCTCAACTGGCCACTAGTCACTGATTGGTTCCCCAATTTGTCCAGATGAGGAAGGATGAAGGAAAACTTCTTTGGTCTGTATTTCAACTGAGGCAGACTACGTGGATAGTCAAAATTTTTGAATAAATGATTTATTGTACTTATTTGGCTTATTGTTTACTTTTATTAAATTGTGAATTAAATCAAAAATAGCCAAAATAAGAATGTTGTCTATGTTTAAAATCAGAGTTCTTATATAAATGTTTTCAGTAATATCATCCTTCTTACCAAAATCAAATAAGTAATAAAATAAAAAAAAATCAAAATTTTATGAAAGAAATTAAATGTATCAATATTATTTTTGTCTCAGAAAAATCTAAGCTCATTTAAAAGAAAAATAATTGTTCATTGAAAAAATGAAATACATTAAGCTATATAATTAGCATTTAAGGAATTTATCAGCTCCATTAAATATTAAAGAAAAAAGTGAAAGTAAGAAATAATATAATTAGCTATTATTAATTTTAATTCTCATTCAATTCAGAATTCTATAAAATTTCAAATAACTGAATTTTTTTCTTTAACTTCTGATGAAAATGCAAGTTTAGAATATTTAGATTTATATTATTTTTAGTTTAAGATATAATTATATTAAAAATTAAATGAATATCATTAACATAGTGAAATTATTTTAAATGTTTTAATTTTATTGTTTTAGTTTCAACAAGCTGAATCAGATTTAAATAGTGTTTCTTGCCAGTTAGAAACAGAATTGACCAAAGCTACCATTAATAAATCTGGAGATCAGGTAAGTAGAACAAATTTCAATAATAATAATTATTGACATACTATTTTAAACTCAAGCACAGTTCAGCAATAATTATACACAATATTCTTAAGTTTAAAATAGTAAGTTAAGTCTAAGCAGAAATACCGTGTTTCCCCGAAAATAAGACCTGGTCTTATATTAATTTTTGCTGCAAAAGACATGCTAGGGCTTATTTTCAGGGGATGTCTTATTTTTCATGCACAATAATTAACATTTCTTCATGTTCAAGAAACACATTTCTTTAGGTTCAAGAAATACATTTATTCAGATTCAAGAAATACATTTATTCATGTTCAAGAAACATTCAAACATTCAAAAATGAACAAAATCATTCTAATACAGCCATGTCGTCGTCTTCTGGAACATCGTCATAAAGCTCCAAATCACGAATTCCGACCTGAATTTTTTGCGACTTCATTTCCTCTAAGATCATTGGCCCTAGCCTCTCATGTTGAGCATAGCTCTCCTCAAATGAGCTCCTCTTGTCCATGTAGCCTGCACGTAGGGCATTAGCAACGAAATTAAATAGTTTACTCGCAAACTTAACATTAGGGTCTATGGGAGTTTCACCTCCATGTATTATTACTCCGTGCCTTGTAACTCCACGCTGGAGTCGGACTATAAACCAGCCTTAAGGCGTTGGGGCGTTAACCCAAAGATCCCGGTTCGATTCCGGTGCAATGGCGAAATTTTATTTCGGGGAAAATAAATTTGAAAATTATAGTTTAATCATTAATTACTAGATGGCGCCACCTTAGTGCTAAATTCTAATTTAATTAATTAATTTATTAACTCAATAGAAGTGGCACCATAGCTTTGATTCAAAAAAAAAAAATTGTTGTAAAATGTAATTTAAAACTTTATCCGCCAGGGGAAGTTTGGCTAGTTTGTTTGGTTAATTGAGCCGCTCACTTACCAAATCGATTAACTCCACAAAACAAAAAGTAGAGAAAAATGATAAAATAATATAAAATGTTTTTTAAAATTCCCTTTAAAATATAAATTCAAATAAACATTGTAGAACGTATTATTACAAGTGTAGCTTTTATCTAACGACATATAAAATGCGTAAGGTAGTACATCCTTGGAGTAATCATTATTTTTATCACAATTTCTGTATGACTGATGGAGTTAATCGATTTGGCAACTGAAAATAAAAAATAATAATAATACCATCGATTTAAATCTTGAAAATATTTTAAAAAATAAGTTAATGAAGTATATATTTCAAATGTTAAACAAAAGTTTATTGCTAGATAATGTCAGAGCATTGCGAGAACGAAGCCGAACGCAAAGAATTAAGGTTAATTCCCACCATAGATTTATTATACTATGGTTCCGACTATCCGCTGCAGAAAGCGGAACGGTTAAAAACTATTACAGATAACAATTCCGCTTTCGGGTTCCCACAGTCGCGGAAAGCTTCCCTTTCCCCAAGAATCTTAGTGCTGTTCCCATGATTCATTTCGTGTAAAACAAAATGCAAGCTAAGCAACGAAAGGCACTCACTGTTTACGAAATGATGTTAATAGCTGCAGTAAATGAGGAAAGTGAAACAAAATCGAGGAAGGGAAAATACTGAATCGACAATATTTATAAGAAGAAATACGAACAATGTTTCTATGCAATTTTGATCAGAGATGAGATTCAATAACAAAGAATCCCGCCATCTTGACTGTTAAGGTTGCTAACAATTCAACGTTCGGAAAACTTGAATCTATTTAGACATTGGACGGTAGCGATTTTTAGGCCACGGTATAACGTCAAAACCGCGTAGCTTTCGTCACGCGCGAATTTTTCGCCGCGGTCCCGTGCTAGTGGGAATCAACTTTTAGACGCAGTCATTGAGTTATGGTCTCAGTAGAGTCTCATTATTTTTGTATTTAATCATCTTTTACTTTAATATAATAAATTATTTATTTTACAAAGGCGTTATTCTATTAATATCCACATATAACAGTAACCGATTAATTATTTTTTATGACAAAATGAACAGCTTGCCGTTATCATCTAATATATACCATTGTATAAAAAAATTACTTAACTAAATTCTTATTATCGTATACTAGACGACTAAAGAAAGATATTGACTAAGATCAAAAAAAATTATTGAATAAAAACTGGTTAGCCAAAACTTTTATGTAGACGGTATCGCACCTTTCCTATACGTCTCTCAATCGATCCTTCCAATTTAGTGATTTTAAAAGATGTAAAAATATATTTCTAACTTTGAAGAATAAATTCAAAAAATGTCTTAAGCATAATACGCACTTAAAAACGTTTGAATTCCATTATTGCCACGATTTACATTAGAATATGGAGTTAATCGAATTGGCTTCTGAAATAATTTATTATTCAAAGACCAAAAAAAATTTTGTCATTTAGTGGTGTTAAGCCTAACTATTAAGAAACTTTATTATTATTAATATTAATAGTTAAGAATCAACCAAGTACTGTGACACTAATATTTTAAAAAATTCAAAAACTGGAGTTAATCGGTTTGGCTTGTGAACGGCTCAATTCGTAAAATGGTTTATCTCGTTAGTTTGTTGTTAATACTGTATATGATTAATCTTTGAATAATTTTAAATTGAATTTTACAGTGTTTTAAATTTAATTGAATTTGTGTTTTAATTTTAATTGAATTGAATTTTTAAATTTTAAATTGAATTTGTGTTCAAGCTTTAGTGATTCTGGACAAAATGTAATACAGTAATTGTGTTGTGTAAATCTCATGTTCACTATTTAAAATTGATGATTTTTATTATAAATATAAAATAAAATATAATAATTAAATAATCACAACGGGATTGTTTCTATAAGAACGGTCGCGGTCGTGGTTGGGATCATAGTCGCAAGGTCAGTGTGAATCCAGCCTTATCTCGCACTAATCGAAGTAATTCGAACTCACTTTATTATGTGTTATTCGTATGCCGATGGATTTCCTTAAAGACTGTTTTAAAACTATATCCTTGTAATTTTTGTTCTTTTTGTCATAAAGACAGGACTATTTTCTTATGTTTTTGATAAACATCTAAGTATTTACAGCAGACAATCGTCGCTTACTTTCCGCCACGTTTCAAACGTATATGACGTCATATGTAAACAATGCTACGATTGGTTGTGGTTAGGTAGAAACCTCGAGGAAAATGAAAAACTTGAGCTGTGCTAATGTCAATTTTCTGCCCTGTTTCTGATTTCATACGCATAAATTTCTGCTTTTTTGCAGTTCTGCGCAGAAACATCTCGGTGTGTTCCAGGCTTAATAATTAGGTACGTAAGTTAATAAATCATTAAAATAGGTACCTAATTATTATTATTTTTGCCTATTATTTATTTACCTACGAATTGCATATTTTATTTTAGAATTTATTATTACTTCGTTTAATTGGAACAGCCGCTTAATTGGGCCAAAATGGCTTAGTCCCGACGTGTCCCAATTAAGCGGAATCCACTGCAAATATAATTGCGTATCGTAATTTAAGTCTCTATGGTAACGCGAAAAACGAAACTTGATTTTTGAAATTGTTTCAGTTAATGTTCTACTATTATTTTGTTCGAAAGTTTTTCCTGTATTCAGTGTATGTATAAAGAATTAACTGAAGAGGGTCGAATTAAAAAAGACCGAAAACGTTTTTAATAGACAATAAAAAAAGTTTGAGTTATGATTTAAAACTGCTAATCGTGCTTGGACTTTAATTAATTTTAAAGTCGTCTTATATACATATACAGTATATGTATATGCTGTGAATTGCTTCCTAGTTGCTGGTGGGTTTTCTACTTGTAAATGATTTTGCTGACATCTTCGGAATATTTTTATGAGGTAGCACTCCTTTCTTCAGTTTTGCCTTTTTATTATGAAAATTAAAATTCATAATTTAATATCCGTTTTATTTGTAATGATTTTATGATGTTCTATTTATGTATTACCTTTATTTTCTCCTATATAATCACTGTCATCAAAATGCCTGCTACAAATTCGTGTGTTTATTCAGTTTTTTCCCACTTTTTATGGAAATTTGGTACCTGATCTTGAATTTTCAGGCACAGAATGGAAAATTAAATCGCGATTAGTTGTTATTGTGGCATTACAGCCGAATACAGCAAAATTGTAAGGCATTGTAATTACTGTTATTTTTTAAGAACACTAAGTAGTCATGTTTTATACCATATTAGGCTACAGCGCCACTGTGGCAAAAATATCTTCGGCACGCCCTATCACAAAATCTTCGTCTATCAATCTACAGTATTTTGATAAACGAAGATTTTGTGATTGTAATGTGTGTAACTGTATATGTAGGCCATCTGTGATATGTAATGTATCGAATTTTGAATTTATTGTGCACTTTTTAAAATAAAGGTTTAATGTTTTATATGACTTTTATTAAATCAAAGCGATGTACTTTTTTAAGTGGGGCCCGGACCACAGACTTGTCACGGGTCCGAAAATTTCTCTCGGCGCCCTTGTAAGTTGTGTGTCAACAGTTAAAAGGAAAGTATTATTGCCTTTAGAATCGGGTGATGTCCAATAAAGTCAAGTGCATTCAGATGTCCACTATAGGAAGTCATGAAGATGATGCAAGGGTGTGTCAACAGTTAAGTGCCTTTAAGGTCGAGTTCACCCTGCGGGTCTCTGTGGGAGATCGTGTCCTGGCGTCATTGCATTTAGTATTTTCACTCTCTCTTTTCTTATCGTCCGTCCGAGTCGGTACATATCAAAGCGAGTATATAATAAGTGAGACAGCTTCTATAGAGAGGAGTTCGCTTTAAAGCTCCAGATATAGAAAGTATCACTTTCCTTTTTCCTGGTTGTTGCCGTTTACGGCTGCCCATTGGATAGTGATACGTCACGTGACTCATTCCACCATTTTCGTCCTCGACCACAGGAAGCTCTCATTGCTAAACACAGCAAATCACACTTTATCGTGTAATGAAACAGATAGTTTTGCACTATACAGTGGGTGATCGGTTAATGAACAATTCGGATAACGAACACTTTCGCGAAAGATTTTTATGTTCGGATAACGAAACTTTCACAGAACAAACTGTGTGACCCGCGGACTGACGGAATGACAGGTCGGCCGGATGGACACATTGTAAAGTTCTGGCTTATCATCCTGGAGGATCCGGGTGCTACTCCTCCAATTTTTTAGGAGGGGTCCGGGCCCGGGCAACTGAACCTCATCCTTCAACAATGTGGTCCTTAACTAACCTAACGGAATGACAAGCTTAGGTCTTGCGCGTTCGTAGACATATAGGTAAGGATGGGAGATCAGTAGTTTTTACTAATTAAAATGAACTCTGAGACAACTTAAATAAAAAATTTATTAAAGAAGGCAAGAGAGAGATTTTACAACATTTTGGTCTTAGAATGCGCCATACCAGGATGAGGTCAATAGGCTTGGGGATCTCTACCACGAACAATGCTATTAATCACTTTCGAAAAATCCTGAAGAGAGAGAAGCAATCGAAATTGGACAGATTCTTTAACGGAAAATAAACATCATAGATTAAAATGCAAAACTATATAAGTATATATTATTGTTATTATATATAAATAAACGTAGTAAGAAATTATATAATTTTTTATTTGTGTTTTTTGGGGTCTCCGGAACGAATTAATCAAATTCCCATAAAAACCTATGGTAAATCGATGATCGGTTAACGAACAATTCGGATAACGAACGTTGTCTTGGAACGGATTATGTTCGTTAACCGATCACCCACTTGTATAAGTAAATTTTAATATCATTATCTATTTTTAATCAATTTTACTTGTTGATAGAATAAAGAAACTGGCTTTATTTTATTAAATTTTCTAGATACCTGTTAATGTAGAGTTTTGGGTTCTAGTTATTTTGACTAAAATTAATTCATATAATAAAAAATGAATTATAGTCAAGATCAAATCAGAATTGTATATACTCATAAAGGATAGTAGTTACCTCCTATGGTTGATAATTAATAAAATTTTTAATAATTATATCTTTTTTCTGTTTTATTAGATAACTTTTACAAATTAAGAAGAAAAATTTGATTTTACCCTTTTATTGAAAAATAACTCTGTGGGCAGCATACAATATATACACTTCCATAGAGTAACAAAACTGATACAGGAACACAACCATTTGTAGTTTGTACGTATGAGACAGTTGCATCATAAAGTAAAAATATGGTTTATTTTTACACACAATTGTAACATACACATTAAATGTACTAACAAAGGAACTGATTGGCTAACCTTACTGGTTTGTAAGATTATATTTCTGTCTGTTCTGATGCCAACTATTAAATTCAATTTTATTAGGAACTTGTCATTAAGTGAGACAACATAAGTAACAGTAATTTGTATGAAGGAAATACAAGGAACTTTTTTGACAACAATGGCTTACTATATTTCAACATTGAATTTTACTTCATTTAAAATATTGATTTCCAGGAACTCTTTAGAAAGGAACATTTCGAAGAGAAAGTAGACAGTTAATTGGTTCAATTACAATGATTTTTAACAATCTCCTATACAAATCCCCAATTTTACACTGTCTTAATGGATATAACAGAAAGCAAAAGAACAGACAGAATATATATATATATATATATGTATAGGTAAACACATACTTTATTTGGTCATGATGTCTATGACAAATGTATTTTAATAGGAAATATTTATTTATGATGACACTATTATTTACTATGCTTCTGCACACATGCAGATATTATTTACTACAGGCCCTACTTCATAAACTACATGTGTATTAACACTTTAAACAGAATTATTGTCTAAACACATTGTGCATAATTTCAGGAAGAGAGTATTCCAAACTTCAACTTTATAAAATGTAATAGTTTAAAATACTTCCTTCTGATGTTGACTTTGCCATGGCACAAATACACAGGAACTTGGTTCATTGCACTTATCTTGGGCAGTTATTAAGTGCAGTAAAATAGGCATGACTGCAGAGGCATCATCTTTGGCTGTCATAGACACATAACCAATATTTATTCGACAAGCGATTTCTCATAACACCGAAAATCATATATACATGAGAAATACCCGTTAGCCATTCGCTTGAGGCTTAAAAGTGTCCAGACAAAACCAGATGAGTTTATTCCAATTGCAGAGACTAGATGTCATGCTTGCAACATCCACAATTGGAAATAACAACTTAGAGATAAATAAATCTGATAAATGAGTTTTTCTCTTATTTATAAAAGTAGTTAATTTATATTTTGGCATAAATGAGAATTATAATTTCATGCAATAGTCAATTTAAAATTTGTACTTAAAATTGTTTTAATTTGAGGAGAGCAATTTGAGCTCTCATCATTTGTAATCTGACATTAAAATTTGCATTCATAAGCATTTCCTTTGGCAAAATGTTTTTAGAGATGAATGGATAAACTCAAGGATAAAGTATCTTTGGCATGAGGTAATTTTTATAGAGGCACAGTTTCAGGTACATTGTTCCATGTACAAATATAAACATAAGAATAAATTAAGTAATTATAAAATCAAATGCTATTTTCAACAAATGAAAAATATTTATGGGATTTGTTTGCTTATATTTATAAATAAGACAACTACAGTATAGAGAAGTTAACTAACCACCAATAAATATTTATCAGCAGAAACTTTGAACATAAATTTTTATAACATTTCATCAGGTATTTAAACAAATCAAATAACATTATTATATTTCAAATTAGGAACTATGTCAGTAGTCATATGGTGCCAAAGGAAATGTCAACGGATTGGTCCGCCATGTCATTTAGATATACTTTATAAGGACAAATACATGCTACCAAAGACTAATTCAGATTCTCAAATTATTAGGTTCTACTGGACACAGTAAGTAACATTTAGCTCGCACTACAAGACAGACATGAAATAAAAATTGGCATCTAAGACATAGGACTATTATAAGTACATACCTCATCATCCAGAAACAATTTAAATGAGTTCTGGAAGATTCTTTCATTCTTTACATTCTACACAATAACCAAAAATATGTGCTCTTGTGTATGGAGCAGAAAATATTTATCTAGCAGTGCTACTAATATTTAAAAAATTAAATTACTTCTTGAAGCATTGCTGCAAAATTTACATTCCAAATTCTCCTATGAAGCTGCAGAATGCTTTCTTTCAAACAAAATTTTCTTCTCTTTGTCATTCTTGATCTGTCCTTTAAACTGAACTTATAGCAATCTAATAGTCAAATAAAAATAATTTTCCTCCAGATTTCACAATCCAAGTTCTTGTCTAAATAGCACAATCCCTCTATCAGCACATACAAGACCATCATAATGCAGGCAACAATCTTCTGAGGTAGATCATTGAAAAAGTAATATCTTAGAAAATATATTTCTTCTTATTAAGTACACAATGTAATAATTTATTGAAGGCATATTTGGTTTTTTTTTATGGACTTTCAAAAGAAAATACTACTCCACAGAGTTTTATATTTGTGTGTATGTATATATATATTTGTATAAATATTCTACTTTACCATCCAGCAACACAGTTTTCTAAGTACAGTGAGCTCTATTATTTAATAACAGCTAATTCGTGTTGTTGCTATCTCCCAGCTTGTCAATATTTTTTCATCAACTTAATATATTACAGGTTACTTGTAGACAGTTAGAAAACGGGAACAACACGGTGCATGAAAACTGCAGTTATGGTACGGAAAAGCAATATGCCAGAATAAGAAGCTCTAGGAGCTAAAACTTTATAATTAAAATAATTCGACGTACTGGCCATAATGTCCCCAAAATAATAATGAATAGAATAGATAAAAATTTATATGAGATCATATATTTAATTCCAATTTTAAAAAGGTTTTTAAAGATAATATAGAATATGATGAGAAATTTAAATAGTTTAGTAAATTTAAAAGGCAATTTTCTGTTAAAGTAGTCATGTGATAAGATAAGAATGCTATAAACTTTGTTTCATTAACATCCTTAAAACAAACTCATAAATATTTATAGCAAGAATTAAGTGTTGAGATATTTGATATACACAATTGTGTAGTGTTATAAACTGTTTTTAATACTTTTCTGCATGCTGCTTTTCCGTTCATCTCATCAAAGAAAATTGTGAAAAGATAGGCACTGCCGTCATCTGTGAATAAACAATACATATAATGGCAGACAAGATGACTACAACAATGAAGGAACAACAGTGACAATAATTCAAATTGACCTGAGAGTAAACGAGGCCGAATGGTACCGATTACCAATATAAAATAGTGAGGGCCTCAACTCACCTCAATGGAATGAGTTGAATCAGGAACTGATGCCATGCACTGACTTACAGGATAAGGCATTTGCATGACAATTACCATTATTAAAAGAGTAAGATTACAAAAAGTACTGATCTGAAATTACTACTTATTTGTTTACTTAATGAAATAAAGAAAATTTTGTTTAAATAAATGAAGATGTTTGAGAGAAGATCAGTAATCTTAATTATGTGTCATCTGTACAAAATCTGTTCATCTCTCAAACAAACTTTATTGATATGTTTCAGTAAAAATTATCAATTTTCTATATTTTTGTCAGATCAATACAGTTTATTATCCTACTCGTTGCTGAGAGATAGTTATACTAAAGAGTCCATTATGAGCAGTTAGCCACAGGAATGAGTTGTCATAGGTGCTTGAGAACTAGGAGTTGAACTTCCACTCTGACCAGAAAGATCACAGCCAGAATGGTGATGGCGATGGGGATTGTGCTGATGATTCTGATCCTGTCGTGTAGGATCTGAAATAAACATTACAATGTAAATATATATTATATGTTTAATTTTTTAACTTCAATAATAAATAAATAAATAATATTTTTTTATTTTTCATAGTTGTATCCTGTATCGACGATGCAAGCCCCTTCTAGATCTAGCGCCATCATTCGAGAAAATACCAGACTTCTCCAGTAGTACGGGGCTGGAACTATTTAAGCAGCGTGACGCGGAAGAATCGGGCAGTACCCATTTGAATAGCGATCTGATAAGACGATTCTTTCTAAACGTAATACGAACAACGAGTGCTGATAATTTTAGATCACGTGGTTCTTTAACATAAAGGAATTGTCGATTCGAATTTTATACTCAGTCGGTGGGCGGCGAAATTCTGTTGTGTTAAACATTCATTCCAAATAAGCTACATTAGAGAATTGAAAATTTGCCGCCCACCGACTGATGTATAAAATACGAATCGACAATACCGTTATGTTAAAGCAGGGATTCCCAACCTTTTTCTCGCATCGACCCCTTTTAAAGAATGGTTTTCTTTATCGACCCCCTTACATTTTTCTTTATAATATACAGCGTACAACATAATCATAATACAAATAATTGCACATAAATAACTTAAAGATAACAATTAGACTAACAAGGAGAGGACACGAGGGCCGGAAACGGAATGAAACGAAATTTATTTCTGTAAGAGTTCTTGACTAGTACTAAAACACAGTAAAAGGCTAGAGGCCAATGGCTAGCCATTATGGAGAAAAATGACCTCGAAGAAAGACGCGACGAAAGTATACCAGTTCGTTATACTAATTAGTGACGAGTTGGCGTGGCAGCTTGGTTAAGCGACAAACTGCCACGCGGTCGGCCCGAGTTCTATTTCCATTAGTTACATTTTTTTTTTTTTTTGTTTATTCGTATTAGCAGAAATATGAATTGAAAAGCTGTTGCAATTGTGCTGAATTTATTTACTCGTAATAAGAAGTGGGATGAAATTATACAATAGTTCTAAACAGGACAAGGTGGTAAAATATTGGCAGATAATCAATCAAAGTCTCATGAACTGGTATAACTATAACATTCTCTATGGTTTATATAAATATTTGATTATAACTAGCCAATTAGCAGGACTTAATTTACTTACAGATAAGTTGCTTTTATAAAGTTCAAAGAAGCACTTTCAGAATTCTTATATTCCCTTTTCAGCTTTATCCTTTAAAATTAATTCTGTTCTAATTCGTTGTTGTTTAAATTTAAAATTGAATATGATTATAAAGATAAATAAAAGCACGTGCCATAATAAACTGATTTTCTAATTTAATTTTATAAAAATTTTTCAAAAAGTTATAAAGTAAGCAGTGAATGAAAATTTAGAAATTAGATTCTCTATGGTATATATCAAAAAGCAAAAGACAGTTTTTGTTTGTAATACTAATGTGACTGTAATGCCCATCAGTGATAATTAACAACTTGTGAGAATGTCTTACACTACTATAATGTACTATCCTTTGATATATAAAATAGACCATTTTCAATATAAGGATGAACATGATGCACTTGCTAGATCTGGTGTATACTGTGTACCTGTCTACAATAATTTTCTATTCAGATATTAAAGTAGATGACTGCTTTGTCTTTTAAAATAAATAAAAAGAAAATGCAATATAAAGAAAACTGCTAAAACCAGAGAAATAAGAATAACATATAAGAAGATTAAACCATTTTCAATATAAGGATCAACATGATACACTCTCTAGATCTGGTGTATACTGTGTACCTCTCTACAATAATTTTCTATTCAGATATGAAGAATATATAGGAAGTATGGGCAGAAATTTGGCTGTTAGACTAAAAAAATATCATAATGATATAACCTTAGAAAAGCAGATGACTGCTTTGTCTTTTAGAATTTATGATGATGATAGAGTAATATGGAATGAGGCATCAGTGTTGAAACCTATTAAAAATAATGACTATAAGAATGTAGCAGAAGCAATAGAAATTGAGAAAAGAAGAAGGTTTTATTGTATGTTATCAATGATAATACCAGGGCTAGGGTATCGGCAGGAAAATGTGCCAACACTGACACCTCTGACAGTAAACATGCACAAATGATTTTTTAGAACACATTTTTATTCAATATTTATTAGTGAAAAAATTATTTATTCACCAAAAAAGAAAATAATTATTTAATATATTTTTTAAATTTAAAACTAATATATTACGAGCAATAAGAAAGTCATTGCCAACACCGACACCCCAGCCCTGGATAATACCCCCGAGGAGCTTCCTGTAACTTGGTGTTGGTGTGTGAAGCATAATATTTAGAACTTTATATTTTGGTATTTATAAATTGTCCTCTGTTTGGATAATGGTTAAGATTATTCTCTATGTTTAGTTTTATCAGTGAGTATTTTTAATATTTAATATTTTAATAATATAAAGGCTATAGCGGGTAAGCATTGGGAAGTGGCCTTTACATCGATTTGACTGATTTGTTTTTTAGGGGTTGCTTTCTGGGTAACATTTACTTTTGCCAAATATTAATGTCGAAATACAGATGGTTCCTCAGAAAAAAAAAGAATTTCGAATTTTGAAAAATAATTTTTTTCTTGGGAACTGTTGTTGCAATATACATGAAATTAGGTTATGGTATAGAGGTACATAGGATCTATAACAGGTAATTTTTTCGTGATTCTCACTCTACAGGAAATGTGGAAAATAACGAAAAAAAAAAAGTTTAAAAAATAAAAAAAATATCTTGTCTTTGGAGGGCAATCACCATTTTTTCGTCAAATATTCCTCATATCCTCCCCTATAATATATATTAATTTCAAAATTTTCCGATTGGTATAACATATTCATATTTGTAATATTTTACATTCACAGCAAATTTTTCTCGAAACTTGAAAACGTCGGTTCTTGGCATCGAGCCAACACTGATAGATTAGAATTTCTTTCTGTCGTCATGTAGTTTAGATGTTCTACAAAAAGGCTTTGGGATTTTTAATTCGAGCAGCCGGCAAAAATAGAAATTAATAAACAGATTAAGAACATGATTATTTGAAAAATCTGTTTACGCATGACAAATGAGACAGTGAAAATTCTGTTTTCTTTCCCAAAGGAACAGTGTTCTTTTTGTATATAAAAACAGATGACGAGAATTTACGACTGCGTTGGCCTGAATTTAAAATGCCTTTATGATAATCTATATGCGCCCATATTTCTGTATAAATATGTACGTAATAAAAATAGTTAACTTATTTTTAGTGATACCTACATAGTTAAAATGTTGAATTTAAATTGTAAATATCACACAGAAAAACAACTTGCTTATTATCATATAGGATTAAAAACAGCTCACTTAGCAAGTGCTATATAAATTTATTGCAGTATAACGTTTTCGGACTGCTTTTCAGTCCCTCTTCAGTACCGTTACACACAACTTTATATTATAAAATGGAACATTTTATAGAACGAACAATTTAAAAAATAGAATAACTAATATAAACTCAGAGTTTATATTAGTTATTCTATTTTTTAAATTGTTTGTTCTATAAAATGTTCCATTTTATAATATAAAGTTGTGTGTAACGGTACTGAAGAGGGACTGAAATGCAGTCCGAAAACGTTATACTGCAATAAATTTATATAGAACTTGCTAAGTGAGCTGTTTTAATCCTATATTAAATTGTAAATGTGATGGTTTGGACAGTTTCTGAATAAAATGCCAGGTTTCGAAAAAACAATGAAAACAATCAAAGATTGTACATTATTTTCTGTATCAATTGGATCAAAACTATCCATTGGAGATATTATTTGTGAAAAGTGTCAAAAAATTCATTGCCGTAAGAGAAAAATAAGTGAAACTATCGATAGTGAACAAAAACAAAGCCTAGGTAAAGAAGATGACTGTCAATTTCCTGGTAAGCACAAATGAAGCCAAATGCATTACAAATGCAGTTCCCCACTCTCCCTTATTACATTTACTTTATTTAAATTATATTTATGATGTAGGACCTTCGCCATCAAATCAAAAAGATCCCGACTACATTGCACAAGTCCTACCCACTTCTAGAAGTCCGGATGAAGAATACATGGAATTATCTATTCAGAGAGCAGTGTCGACACACGCTTACTGCTGTGTTTGTGATAATAAAGCTAATCTAGTCGGTGTTCCTGAAGAAGTCATAATGCATGCATATGTTAAACGTAAAATGTACATTCCATATGGAAATCAGTGATGTCACACACACATAATTAAACATTGTCTTTATGACAGTAACTTAAATTATATTAGAATTGTTTTGAACACATCATCACTTCGCAAAAGAGAACTGAATAAACTATTTCAGGCAATGACAATCGAAAGCACGACACCCATTTTTAAAAAAATTTGAAATCTCGATGGAAAACAAATATAGCTTCTTACCGGGTTAGACTTTGAAGATATCGAACAACTGCGAAACATGATGACTTTGATGCATGACAATGAACATCGTACAATGTTAGAAGCCATTTTCGTTTTCTTAATAAAACTTCGAACTAGAAACTCAAATAAAATGATTTCTGCAATCACAGATCTTGAAAGAGAACAAATGGTTTCCGATTATTCTGCAAGCATTATCAGTGCATTTGAGAAGGACATTCTTCCATTTCATGCTCATTTAATATTAACTGCTTACACTCTTACTTCAATAATTAAAAACACAAGCACAACTAGCAGTTGAGAATAACGTAAAAACTTTACTAAAACAAATGATTTCGGCTAACTAAAGCCATCCTCAGGTTTTACATGCATTTAGTTAAAAAGGCGTTCTATAACAATATATATTTTGTTCTAGAATTCCTTTTTAACTAAATGCGTGTAAAATCTGAGGATGGCTTTAGTTAGCCGAAAACGTTTGTTTTAGTAAAGTTTTTACGTTATTCTCAACTGCTAGTTGTGCTTGTGTTTTTAATTATCTTCCATTTCATTTTGGTATTCGTAGTAATTCAAGACAAGACTTAATAGACAACCATACCACAGATTTTGTCAAGAAATTATATAGTGTGCATGATAAGTTAATTGTAATTTGCAATGGCATTTATGCCAGACACCAAAAAAGTTCAAATAATGAGTATCAATGAAAGTCATATTCTGGTCAGAAGAAAGTACCTCTCTGTAAACCTTTCACGATATGTACCACCGATGGCTACATTGTAGATATGCTTAGTCCATATCTAGCAAACGAAAATGATGCTATGATAATGAAGAAAGTAATACAGGATTCGGATGGATTATGTAACTTAATGCAACCAGGTGATATTTTCATTCTTGATTGTGGCTTTTGTGATGTCGCAGCAGATCTTAAAAATAAAGGATTCAAAGTATTAATGCCAGCTTTAAAAGGACAACAAAAACAATTAACTGTTAAACACAAATGAATCCCGATTTGTGACCAAAACTCGTTGGGTTGTTGAAGCTGTACATGGTATGGATAAAGAAATATCAACTTTTATTAGATAGTGTTCTTGATAATAAGATGTTGCAGAAGGTGAAAAGTTACTTCTGGATCGCATCATTTTTGTTAAATAAATTCAGGAAAAGATTAGCTTCTGATAAAGACTTCACAAATGAAGTTCTTGATCGTACGGTCTCAAGACTAAACGAAGAAAATACATTAGCAGCTGAAGTAGAACAAAATGGCTGGCTGTGTAAAAAACTCTCCTTTCATGCACTATCTTCAACAGATGTAATGGATTTCCCTGAAATGACCGAAACTGAATTTAAAATATTCTTCACAGGTACTTACCAATATAGTCAGGCAATTTCATATTTGGCAGAAATGATGAGAAGAGACGGATCTATAGATATGCATGTTGTTAAAGACAGATCCAATATATTAAAAGTTCAAGTTGCATCACGTCACATTTCAAGAAAAACATATTGTTGCTTCTTAGAGTATATCCTAAATACCAATGGTGTTTCTGGAATATGAAGACATTACTGCAAATATGCCAATGGAATAAAAACAGTTGGGTGTTGCTCTCATTTGGCAGCAATTATTTAAGTAATGCAAGGTATTTGTCAAAAAAAATAAGACCTGCCGAAACCCTGACAAAATTATTCAGAAATGAACAAATACCAGTTACTATCAAAGACGATAGTGACAATGATTAAATTAAATGTCGTTTATGATTTATGTATTTATGATTTCTTTTTTGACATTTCCCGTAGATTTTGTGATTTAATAAAACTGTTGGTTTTTAATAATAAAAACTATATATTAACTTTTGTACCTCGCGGTATATAATATAGACACAGATGAGGATTATTTGAGAAAAAATGACAAATCAAGTACAGAACATTTTTTTTTTTATTTTTTGACCCTTTTCGTTGTTTCTATAAAGATGTGGACATAATACTTAACTATATTAATTTTTCATTATTTCCCACATTTTCTTTGCAGTGAGAATAACAAAAAAATTACCAGATATAAGTCTTTAGTATTCTATAACAGAAATAAAATCTCAAGTTTTCGTAACGTGGTTTAATGCAAACATCATTTTAAAATCCCAACGCGTTTTCGTAGAATATCTAAATCACGTGACAACAGAAAGAAATTCTAATCTATCAGCATTGGCTTGATGCCAGGAATCGACTTTTTCAAGTTTTGAGAAAAATTCGCTGTGAATGTAAAATATTACAAATATGAATATGTTATACCAATTGGAAAATTTTGAAATTAATATATATTATAGGGGAGGATATGAAGAATATTTGACAAAAAAATGGCGATTGCCCTCCAAAAACAAGATATTTTTTTTATTTTTTAAACTTTTTTTTTCGTTATTTTCCATATTTTCTGTAGAGTGAGAATCACGAAAAAATTACCTGTTATAGATCCTAGGTACATCTATACCATAACCTAATTTCATGTATATTGCAACAACGGTTCCCGAGAAAAAAATTATTTTTCAAAATTTGAAATGTTAATTTCTTGCTATGTATACATAGCATGATGATGATGGTCTCTCGTAAAACCAAAAACGTTTTATATACAAAATAAATAAATGTTTTCTTTGCTTTTAGAGTTGTACATAAATACTTATTAGTTGTAGAAGCAGATAAATTTATTTTCCATATAGTATATTACAAAAAAACAAACTTATCTGTTTTTACAACTAATAAGTATTCATGTACAACTCTATTCTCATTTCTCCCTTTGCTCCATCAGAGTGCACATGATCTGCATCAAGTTATAGTTCTATTCAGAAAATACTCTCTCTTAAAACTTTTTAGTATTTGTTATGTTAATCTTAGTGTAATGGGCATCTTAGAAGTATCCTTTTATAATGTGTTTTAACTTTTTTTTCTTTAACTTTTTATAATAAATTTTAATGCTAGAAATAATTTAAAAAGAAAGAATCTTTGTAATTTTTGAATTTTAATTGTAGATTCTCTAGGATTTGGAATGTTATGAAGAGTGGCCTTTTATTAAAACAAAGGCTGATGATGGTTGCTTGATGATAAAAAACATTTATTTTTTAATTTTGTTTTTGATGAGATTAAATATTTTTCTATTAATGAGCTTGTATACTTTTAATGTTCTTTTTTGCTTAGAAATGGTATTTTTTATTTCATATGGCACATTAATCTTTTTATTAAATATTGAATTATTAAATTATTCTTAATTAATGATGATGATATATTGAATACTATATACAATAAGATTAGTTATCATATGTAGCATCTGTGAAATAAAATTTGATAACAAAACCTTTTTGCTCTTACAGAAAATTCCAATATCCTAATTTCAAAATCTGGTAACCTTACTTTAGACAGAATTTATAACAACAATACAAAACTAGGATATCTGTATAAAAATCATCAAAAACTCAGTTTAAAGAATGTTTGAATTAATAAATGCTGACATTGTCATATATCCAAAGAAACAATAAATTATTTTTGATTGCAAATTCTTTAATCAGATATGTAAAATTGAAGGTGCTCATTATAATTAATAATAAAATACATCTAATCCTCAATTTACACAATAGATTGGTTTTTCAAAAGTAAAATATAAATCAAAGTCCTGTAAATCGAGACTAACATTTGTATAGAAAAATCAAGGATTAGGTTCCATAATACTTGATTATATAATTTTCATTTTATTTAAAATAAATTAACACCTATTTTGTACAGATATACTGTTCAGCAAATATTTAGGAATAAAGATGCAAATTGTTCAATATGCATGAAAACAAGTTTACTCCATATTTTCTTCTCTTGTTAATATTGAAACAGTTTTCTTTCTCAGTTCAAAGTTGCCATTAATGCTGCTAATTCCTATATCTCAGATTTGTATTTTATTCATTTTCTAAAGAAATTTTCAGAATTTATTCAATAAAATATATTATTAATATTTGCTTTATATTTTTACTTAATTCCTTATAAATCTCTTCATATTGAGTTAAGCAGTTTTGTAATTCTCTCCAAATACAGTAATACCTCAAAGTTATGCAATAGGTGGGACTGATGAAAATCACATAAGTTGAATTCGCATAAGTCAGGGTACAACTTTGCATATAAATATATATAAATTTGGTTTAATTGGGACCAAGGACTAACAAACCAACTAGTTTAGAAAAAAAATATTTAATAAAATTGCAGTTCTTTATACATATTAATATAAAGTATTAAAAAAATAAACGAGTTATGTAAAAAATTATTCATTTTTACTTAATTATCACACCATAATTTCAGCATTTTTTTCCATCTCGGTAATAATACCATGACGTTTACGAATTATGCTTGAGTTCAAGGATTGAGCATTTTTCACCATAACGTTTACTAATTATGCTCGAGTTCAAGATTGAGCATTTTTCACTGTATCGAGAATTCTTTCATCATCTTTTATGATTATTCTTATTGTGGATTCCGGTAACTCAAACTTCTTTGTCAATTCACAAATTTTCATTTTGTGTTATCAAAATCCTTGATAATGTTAAGTTTACATTCCAAAGATATCCTAATCCTTTTCTTACTAGGTGCAGGAGAATTAGATTTACTTCGTTTGGATGCATAGTTTTTAAGGATTTAGAAAACACATAACAAAACAATCTTAACTTTCGTCGATCGTACAATCATAATCGTGCACATAGAATTCACGCAAAATGCGTGCAATGCGTATCACAGCAAGATAGCATGTCAGCAGTGTTGCCAAATAAAAAATCATGAACCACGTAACTTTGAGTTTGCCTAAGTCAGGGTATTAATGTATTAAGTTATGATTCATATTTGGATCAATGTCAAGGAAATAATTTATTGAAAGATTAACATTATTGATAAATTTATTTTTTTTATCATTTATAAATTATTGTATATGTTAATTTAATAATTCTAATAATTGAATGTTATATAAAAATTAAAAATCATGTATATATTTTACTGTATGATATACATAGAGGTTGCTCATCAATACTAGTGGAATAGCTAATTCATTGCTGTCTGTAGTGTAGAGTATTACTGTGATCATCTTTGTGTTGGTTTTAAACAGTGTTAAACCAAAATCATACTGTGTAAAAAGAAAAATTGATACTGATTTTTCAACTATGCTAAACCAAAACTGTGCAAATTCAAGTATTGTATAAATTTATGGTTAGGTGTAAATATACAAAAAATGATGACACAAAATAAAAAGTGTAAATATGCAAAATAAACATACAAATGATAATACAAAATGGACAAAATTTTTAATAGTATAAAATGGGTGGGCAACCTTTTTTTTTTGTAGGGGGCCGTATAGAAAAATTTATGATGGGCCACAGGCCAAAACAAAAACAATTGATAATAACAGTATTTATTTAAAATAGAGAAGGTACAGATATGTAAGTATACCTAGCATTGGTATTAGATATGATAAAATAATGTGGCCCTTGGACCCAAGGTTGCCCACTCCTAGTATAAAATATTTCACAAAATAAGTAAAATATTTAACTAAATAATAATACATTAAAAACTACAGAGACTGAAAGTGCTTGTAATTTGTAATTATTTTGTAGATATTTTCATACCAATAAATATTTATCCATTTATTATGTATTAATTTATTCTTTTATTAATAAGAGACATGATCAAATAGCTAAAATATTCATAAAAATTAGCTAAATAAATAAAACCATTTATAATTGTTACAATATTGGAAAATCAAACACAAATTAAACTGATACTGAATAATACAGATAAAACAATTTATCATAACAGATTAGATATCATACTGGCTGATAAAGCACAAAAAACTATAAATTTGATTGATGTTGATATCCCAAACAAAATAACTTACATTCAGTTTATATCTTAAGAACTGCTAAATGCACAGACTTAGAAATAAACACCATTAGTATAAGAATAATATTATCACAGTCCAATTGTCTTATCTGTTACTGGTGTTATGCCTCAGATCATTGAATCCAAGAGTAAAAAAACTAAATTTGCAAAGAAACTTTATATAGTTATACAAAGTAACAATTTTAAATTCTAGCAATATAGTTTGAAAATTTTTTAATAAATATATCAGATAATCAGCCCTTCCCAGAATACACATTAATTTTCCTTTATTTCTGCTTAAGTTAACTGATTGCAGCATACACAATAATGTTTACCAGGCAATACCCTAGTGCAGATAAGAAAATTTTTCAAATTCACAATACTCAAATAATAATAATAATAATAATAATAATAATAAACAGCTATTACTTAATTTATGTAAATTCAATTCTACATAAAATATTTTCTATAATTTTTTTCATTTCTTAAGATATATAACAAATAGTTATTATATTTGCAAGTGATAAGTCGATATTAGTTTACAATATTTAAGTTCATGTTACTTGATTTATTTATGTTTTGTGCTTTTTTTGTTGATTTTAAGTATTATATTACTGTTATGATATAGTTCTATGCAATATTGTTTCATTTTCAGTCAGGGCATTATGGTGTATATGACACCATAATGTTGTGTAGGTGAAATCAATTGTAGTCACTTAACTACAGGAAGTTTTAATTCAGAATTTTTATTAAAAAATTATTTTTCCAACTTCTGTAAAGTTATGAAAACCATAACCCATATATAAATCAGGGAATGGCTATAATAATAATAATAATAATAATAATAATAATAAATATGAAAACTTACATAATGCTGATAAGAATAAGTATAATTTGTCATCTCATAATTTCCATACCTGGAGAAAATAATTAATATCAATATGAGTTATAAATAATTTACTTTTATAAATAAAGAAAACATTACTTTAAATTGTATACTTGATGATAGCATTGGAAGGCAGTATTAAGTATA
This sequence comes from Olivierus martensii, assembly GCA_000484575.1. Taxonomy (NCBI): domain Eukaryota; kingdom Metazoa; phylum Arthropoda; class Arachnida; order Scorpiones; family Buthidae; genus Olivierus; species Olivierus martensii. The sequence goes on from AYEL01046404.1 coordinate 29,992, forward strand.
TGGGAGCAGCATATTACCAACTTTTGTGACAGTATTAATGCGCACAGAACAGTCAATTGTAATGTAAAAAGTAACAATGTCAGTAAGAATGGTATTTATTTTTATGTAATAGTGCCTCTGGGATTATAGTTTTCAATTTCAAATAAATATTGAATTCAATTTATTTTGTTTGATGGCTAATCATGCAGCTTTTCGAGAACAATTTAAAATTACAACTCTCTGTCATTTTATAACTGTTAGAATCAATTGGATTGTGCAAAACATTATTGTGCATCTGATCATCATATATATTATAGACACACAAATAAAATAAATATTAAAATCATGTTGATATTGTAATTTTATTCAAAGTTTATAACATATTTATCAAAACTGTCATTATTTTATGGCAATTTACTGTAAGATCGCTAAGAATTTAGTGGACAATATCATTGGCATAGTGAACTTTGGCTCTCCCGTAGACTCAATACTGCTTTCCGATGTTGTCGTCAGGTATAGTATTGAGCTTCTTTTCAAAATACAAACATTAATAATCAAAAATCAATATGAACTATATATATTTTTGATTTTATATTTTGAATTTTGAACAAAAATTTTTAATTTACAATTTAAATTCTTAAACAACAATAAATGAGCCTTTTAGAAGTCAAACTGATTAATAAATAAATGAGCCTTTTAGAAGTCAAACTGATTAATTTCATTTTTGTAAATTTCTCAATTTTAGCACTGGAATACATGATTAATGAAAATATGTGCCCCTTGGTACTAAAATTAAGAAATTTACAAAAAATCAGAGTTAATCAGTTTGGCTTCTGAGAGGATCAAATGTTGAACATATATTCAACATTTGAGTCTCTCAGAAAATAATAACAGTGGGTTCATAATATTTATCAATTATTAAATTTTTAATTTTTCAATTATGATATTAATTTCGACAAACAATATCTTCATCTAAAATTCTTAAATACAGTTACCTTGATTTGCATTACCTAAAGTTATGCTGTTTCACACTTACCATAATTTGTCCCAAACTAAATTATTAATCCAAGCATATAAATTTATTCCTATGTTGCATTACATCATTATATTTAAATCTACCATATATTGATATCTAAGCTGCAATTAAGTTGTCAAATCATATACAAATGTTGTCTTCTTTTCTCCAGACACCATCTATTTAATTTAATCTATGGATCAAAAAGTGATCATGATATGCAATGCTTATTAAACGTGGACACAATCATGAAGGAAGATAAAGAACTGACACTGAAGGATGATCACTGAATAGTTAACTGAAAGTGTGCTGTGCTTCCACCTTGGAGGATTTGGATTCAATCCTTAATCTCACTCCTCCAAATTTTTTAGGAAGGATCTGGGCTGTCTATTAAAGTATATTCTTTATTTGACAGATGATCTCATCACATCTCTGGATGATTCATGGTGATAATTGGAATAGCTCTGCAGTTTAGACTCTAATTGGAAATAGCATAAAATAAGATTTCACCATAGGTATGAGTGACCTTTGGTGGGCAGTGGTTGGCTGCTCACTATCCAACAGAATGGAAAGCAATATAAAATTCAAAAAGAAAAAAATATTAAACAACTTTTCAAAAGTCTTCAATGCACTGAGGATTATAGTAATTCATAGACAGAAGTTGCTGACAAAACAATAAACGACATTTAGAAGAAAATTTGTCTATTTTTTACATGGAGATTCAGGACTCAGAAACTATTTCAGAGGTCAATTTCATGCCTATTCAATACAAACCCCTTGCATTATGACAAATTGACTTAGAAACTTCAAAATGATACAGATATTTTTGAGTTATGAATGCATATGATCAAGAGTTATTCAATAGTTTTATTTAAATTTAGAAATAGACCATGCTTGAAAAACCTGAGAAACCTATACTTGAGAAGTACAATGATTACATACTGACTGAAGGACTTGTCTTGTTGAATTTAATGAATTTAATTAATACAATGTCATAAACACTAAATACTTCTGACAGTCTTCAGTCTGATTATGAATGGATTGGATCTGGTGAGTCTGGATCATCACTCTCTTGCTCGCTTGAAGTCTCTGGGATGATATGCTGATGATCTTCAACTTTTTTAATGAAACAGTCAAGATTCAGCTGACAGGCAGGATTCTTCCTCTTTCTATAAAGTTCTTTGTAGAAAGGCAAAGAATTCAATTTCTTTCACAACTTTGACACTTCTAGTCTCATTAGGATTATTTTCTTAAATTAATCTGAGAGCACTGTCAATGTGTTTAAAAAATTTAGTCATTGTTTTGTTGAAATCTGTTTGATTGGCTCAGCAAGAAAGGGCTCCTGATTTCTGGAACATCATCATTCATGTTGTTTTCCAGAAACTCTTCATTAGTGAACTCTGATGAGTGGGAATCAAGCAGTTCATCCACATTTATCTCATCTACACGAGACAATTTTTAATGTAAAATGTTAATTTAATTTTTTTAAATTGCGTTATAGTGAAAATGCATAAAGTGAGATTGTATATAATGACAGATACCTGTATTAGTTATTAACTCATTGTGCTTGAAGTTTATTAATCACTAGTCAAAATTATTACAGTATAATAAATAATTTTAACTTTTTTTTTAATACATGAATCATTTAGGCCAAACTACACTAAATATAATAGTCATGAAAAATAGTGTTTAATAGACAATGACAGAAAGCAAAGAAATCTGGCATATAATACTCAGTAATATTCAAAAGCTTTAAAAAGGTAACTGATAAAATAAAAAATAAACAAGCAGCAATATTAACTCCATTAAAAACTTAAAGTAAAAAGTTAATTTCTAAAAATAGTACAGAAGTCCATAATTCATGTAAAAAAAAGTATGCCTAAAATGGCATTATCTGAGAAGAAAGCTTAATTATTAAAATTCTTTCAAGTAAAATTTCAAAAAGTGATTAAACATAATGATTAAAAACTCATAAATGTTTGACAATAAAATAACAACACTATACTAAAATATGTTCAAAATAAGTTCACAGTTGTAAAGATCACAAACTGATTAGTCTTCACTTATCAACAGCTGGTAAATAAAGGCATTCAACTATGTCCTTTATAGAATCTTTCAAGGACTTTTTTCTTCTACAGTGTAGGGGGTCGGAAATCCCCCTTTTTCTTTTTGTTGCGAATTCAAATCGATATCAAATGACGCAATTGATATAAATTTTAATGATGCAGTTCGATTCGAAAACAGGATATATCAAATTGCTTGATTATTTTACTAGACAATAAATCCTGGAAGGTATACTCAAGAATCAATTCAAAGTCTAAATGGATGACACCTGAGATATCTGATGATTGTGTAAGAGAGAATAACAACCATCCCCGGGAGAGAAAGGTGAGAAGAGGTCAGCCAAATAAAACAGCTGGAGAGACCAAGGTACACGCTTTTTACAAAGTCAACCTTTTCCAATTGGTCTTTGAAGCTTTTGGTTCAGTCGAGACATCTAGCTTTTGGATTCCAGTCTTAACGACAGTTTTGGTAGCTAGTCTAATCTCGGGCGTGGTCCGAAAGATAACTCTGACCGAAACATCGTTCTCACCGAACGTCGTTACCGAGACATCAAGTTGCCGCAGCTCTCCAAGAAGTCATTGTCGCATTCAACAAGTCCTTCCCTGATTTGAGTCCTTGCGTAAACGAATTTTGTCAAGTACTCACAGTTGTCGACCGCTGCAGCTACAAGATCAACTGTTTGTGCGTATCTGTATTGTCATCCGGGAGATAAATTACGACAAGAATTTGGACTAAAGACTGTTAATTGATAGACTAAAGTTAACTGTTTAGTGTACCATCGATATCCACGATAGGAACTCATCAGATTGTATTTTTAATTCTCTCTCATGTTTATTTATATGTTAAAATAAAGAAGCTATTGAATTTATTCAATGTTGCTCTCCGCCTCTATCATTCGAGTCGTCAGCCTCATTCGTCGTCCTTGCTCACGTGTTTAACATGGACCGAGTTTTTAGGCCATTTGCCTGTCAATTCCGCTTTTCCGTCCCTCCGGAATTCCACAATTGGTGTCAGAAGTGGGAGAGAACGGAATTCCACAACAGTAACGTAATTGCAAATATTAGAAAACTGATTTCATATCACAAAATGGAATTTTGCTAGAAATCTGGTATTCTCATGTCTGTTGTTAAAATTGTAAGAACAATTACAGTACTTAATTTAATAAAAATAAGCAGTAAAAACTTTATAATTTCTATTTGGATGCATGCAATTTCATAAAATAATTTTCTGTTGTTTAATAAATAATGTTGATCAATTTTAAAAATTTCTTAAGGAAATTAAAATTTGAAAAGATTTTTAAAACACCAAAGTAAGCTTATTTAAAAAAATAAAAATAAAATAATCAAGCTTTGGCCATCTGTTCATTTGTGTGAAAATTTGAACTTTTTGGATTGAGTTGACTTGAGCCAGAAACTCTAATTTGAATGAGCAGCAAACAGCAACAACTAGACAAAGAATAAAGAGACTTCTTGTATTCTTGTTTCCTGTCTGTGTCACAAGATTTCAGTGCTTGATTTTCTTAAACCATCATCAAAGATTTGTGCATTGCAATTTGTATTATTAGACATTAAAGATTATCCAGATAGTCTGGCTACAATTGATAAGGAAATACTTCTCTCTTTTGAAACTGTCATTTGATTTATTTCTTATTTTTTATAAATATTTCATAAGTCTACAGAATATGTGTAGCTATTTTTCTTAATTAAAGATTGTTGTCTAAAAATACTCAATTTAACATTGCATTTATGGAAAATCTGTCTTGATGTGTCATCTCAAATAACATTGCCAATCTTGGAGCAAGTTATGTTATAACTTCAAGGATGACTTTAATTATGATTTTTTTTTAATCAGAAAAGATGAAATATAACTTATTTCTATTAAATTTTAAATAAATTTTAGGATTTCAATATTTCTGAAGCTTTTATAAAGTATTTCTTAAAAATTTTCCTTAGCAGATCCCATGCCTAAGAAATATATTGATTTTCAGCATTGTGATTATTAAAATTAATCAAATAATTCCAAAAATTCTACGCTGCCAAACGTTAAAAACTAAATGAACAACAGTTCAAAGGCAAGAAATACATTTTAATGAAAGTTTTATTATATGGTAGTAGCGCTTTTGATTACATATAATCCTCCTCAGCTACCATAATTCAACGGACTAAACAACTGTTCTATAGAATGCCAGAATTCTGAAGATTATATGTAATCGAAAGTGCTACTACCGTATAATAAACTTTCATTAAAATGTATTTCCTGCCTTTGAGCTGTTGTTCATTTAGTTTAAAATTAATCAATTGCATTTATGATTTTTTCAAAAAAACTCTGAAAAAATCAGAATACTGCATTCAAGTTTTCATACAATATAAATCAATTTTAATTAAAAAATAGTTTGATGATAATTTTTTTTTTACATTTCAAATTAATATTACTTATAACTAAAAGTGGCTAAATTAATAAATAATATTATAAACAAAATGATTTTAATTTTTTAATATTTTTTAAGAAAATTAATATTTATTAATTCCGAATCGCTTTAAATTTGCTCACTTTATATTTCAGATCGGGCCCAGACAATCTACTGTTAAGAAGAACGAAACTGAAAAAGTGAGTTAACTAAACCGTTTCTCACTTCCTAGAAATTCGTTTTGGCCGAAATTCCATACATCCACTTATCAGCAATCGAAATGATTAAAAGAAAATTATCCATTATATATAGATATAAACAAATATCGAACTTATCTAAATCGATTACAGTTTACGTACCTGATTTTAACTTGATATGCAATTTTCATCGCGCCTATATTATTATTCCTCTATTGATGTAAACGAATGTGTGTAATTTGGCTTATTCCAAATGATTCATTCCTTCTTTCTCGGTCCAGTAGGAACAGCGATATATTTTAATTTCACTCAGCAATGCTTATCGCAGCTGTTCACGTATAATCGATTATAATGCGTTTGAAACGTAGCTATCATATTACAAATACTCCCGCTATTTGGATTTTCCGACCATCACGAAAGCAAATTTGGAAAGAAAGAATACTTTTTGAAGTGTACGAAATTCCGACTTTTCCACAGAATGGCTAAATTAAGAAACAAATATTAAATATAAATTGCCCGAAAAAATAGGGAAAATGGAGACGCTGGGCATCGATCCCAGTTCCTCTCGCACGCGAAGCCAGCGCTCTGCCATCTGAGCTACTTATTTTCTTTCTCTATAAACTTTATCAAATCAATCTGAATTTAAACCTGCTTCACATCTGTAATCACTCAATAGGATAACGGAACAAATAAGGTATTACTGTTATGATTGCATCGCCGAAATTGTATATACTATTCGTTATATTATACATATATAAATGTACGGATTCCGATCGATTTCATGTTGTGGTTTATTTTTGACACAAATTTAAACATGTCTATAGATTTCTTAACGAAAATTGCCTTTACTGTTAGACATTAATGAGATATTCTGATGAAATTATAATAGGGCAACATTTCACTCTTTATTTTTGAGGAAATTTCGTTATTTATCTGTGATTTCTGAATATTTATTTTTATTAGAATTTCAGAAAATAAACAGAAATCACACTCTGTAGCCGAAAATATTATGCATAATTCAATATAATCCGACTCGATCGATTGAAGTAATTCTAAAAAGTTATCTAAATTTTAACGTACTCAAAACTGTTAATTATAAATATCAAATACACACATGTAAACCGTAATAGGATCGTACGAAGGTCTTTAAGAAAACTTTGATAAATTTCAGAAATGGAATTAATATTTTTCAATTAAATTTTTCAACAATGTGAATATATATTGTTTGGAGTTGAACAATATTCGTTAAATTTGGATAGAATTGATATTGCGTATTAGTTATTCGTATAACCTTATAATATCGCAGCACCATTAATCCGTACGAGAAAAGTTAATTACCTTGTTTATGTATATCTGTTTAGTAAGGATTACCTGTTTTTGTTAGTGTTTCAGAAAATAAATAGGAAGTAAAAAACAATTATGTCCGTAATTTGTATTAAGTAATCGAGTATAAGCCGCCACGATCAATTGATGTAGTTATATAAAGATAATCTAAATTTTGCTATATTGAAAATTGCTAAAAATAAATTTCAATTTGCGTATAAACCTCAATACAACTGTTAGAAAGATTTACGTAAATTTTTCTATTTAAATTAATACAGTTGGACTTTAAGAAAATTGTTATGATTTGAGATTTCTAAAGTTTTGAGTAGAAATCTGTGATTGTTTGCACATTGCGTTCTAGGTACAGAATCAG
>AYEL01046405.1:0-11303 GCA_000484575.1 Olivierus martensii
ATATATATATGAATATGCACAAGCTCAGACTTTTTAGGCAGAAATGTTTAATAAGTTCGTAGATACAAATTAACTGGAGCGCTTTCAGCTTCAGTAAGCACTCCTCAGCAGTAAGTATAATTAGAATGTAACAAGCTCTAAGGAATACGAACTTGTTACATTTGTACGAGTTTGTATTCCTTAGAACTTGTTACATTATAATTATACTAGCTGCTGAGGAGTGCTTACTGAAGCCAAAAGTGCTCCAATTAATTTGTATCTAAGAATTTATTACACATTTCTGCCTAAAAAGACTGAGATTGTGCATATATATATATATAAAGAAAAGATAGAAAATTATGTGCTTGAATCAAAAAATCAATACTGTTTTTACTATTTAATTAATTAATATTAAAATAATTTAAAAGCAAGTCAAATCAAAGGATTCAACAAAAATTTTTTATAATACTTTCAATTGCCCAATCAATCAATTTCAGTAAACATTAACAAATTAAAATATACTAAGAAACTGCTTATCTCCAATCAGCAAAAGTTCAAACATTTAACAGCACAAATAGCAGTCAAGTATAAATAAAACAGATTTTAATAGAACAAAAACGTTTTTTGTACATTAAAATCTATTTTATTTATGCTTGACTGCTATTTGTGCTGTTAAATGTTTGAACTTTTGCTCAGTAAACATTAATAGAATTCTTCACAATAATGAATTATATTAATTTGGATATGTTTTTTTGACTTATAAAAATAATTTTTTAACACAATGATTATATCTGTTTCTATATACTAATAATTTATAATCTGTAATTCATATCTTAAATAAATTTTCCTTGCATAATAGGTGTTCAATTTGCTTTAAAAAAATTTTGTTATTCAGATATCTATTGCCAATTTTATTGTATAAATAATTGATTTTATGTTTTCTTATTCACTTTGCTGATTATATCAAATATATTTAAAACAAAATTTTTTAATATACACTAATAGAGTTGCTGAAACTCGAATATTTTCAAAAACTTGAGGCTTAGCTATCTAAGGTTTTTTGATAAATATTATTTATTAACTAATTGTGCTTTAAAGTCCACAAATTACTAGTCAACATAACTATGTCCTTAATGAATAGCTTGTTGTTTACTTTTCTTTCATTATATAGTGATGGTTTCTACCAAAGTGCACTAAATATAATGTTCATAAAAATAAAATAGAAAACTTTAAAAACGAATCTTTCCACTTGATTTAATTATAATAATGTTCATTCTAGTACTGATAATTTTCCAAGTATATTATTATTACGTGAAGAACCTTTCCTCAAGTTTACCAAAAACAAAAATTCAATTTTTCTTTATCACCAAGTTTTTAAGTAAATTAATTGTAAGTTTGGTTATTCTTACAGAACTTAACTCAGATTTCATATTAAACCATAAAACAATCAAGCATTTTGAACAGAACAGAATTATACTTTTATTCTTTTATTAAATGTTTAAACTGCATAAAACATAAATTACGGTTTATTAAAAATATAAATAAATGCATTGGTTTGGAATATTTTGAGATTTTTGGAATTTTACTCAAAACTGGTTCACTAAAATATCATTTAAATTTTCTCTAAAGATAATCTTTACATTTATGCATTTTCTCTTTACATAATAAAAGTATTCTAAATTCTAAGCCTTTCATGTACAAAACAGTTACTATAGTATTTTATATACTGACTATATTATATTAACAAACTTCAAAAAGATAAAGTATTTATCTAGAAATTCCCTTATTTATAAAATTCAAAAACAATAATAATAATAAATGATAAAAAATTCTATAAATAATTTTAATAAAATTAAAAATATTGTTAAAAACTCATGAAAGTGAGTTTAAAACAGCTCCCACTAATGTATCATATACATATATGTTAGGAAAAAACTTTTATATTGCACACAATAAATTTAAATAAAATTAAATTCCCTTGAAGTTTGGATTATAAAAGTTTTAAACTTAACTGATTTACTAACCTTGGATAATTTGGATAAATTCCATGATTTGCTTGCCAATATTGAGGATAACCATATAATTGTTGATGAACTGAAGAATCTTGCAGAGTATTATTTCCATTATTAGAGGAAGCTTTAGTTAATTGGGCTTGTTCTAAGGCTTTTCTTGCATTTTCCCATGCTTGATTAGTACTTGTTTCTGAATTAGAATTTTCTCCTGAATTATCACCTTGATTTCCAAACTGTTGGGACCTATAAATATTTGTATACATTTTCTATATTATTTATATTTAATTGAATATTTATCATTTATATGCTTAGTAATGCTTTTCTTTTCTGAACAAACATTACTATTACAATAATGATTTACTTACTTTATTTTTTCCCAATTTAATATTGACATTGTACAAAACAATAAAAATAAAATAAATAAAATTTAAATAAAAGTTTTTAAATCAATTATATAATCCAAATAAGTGGTAAAAAGCACTTTATAAAGTTATACTGTTCACACTTAACTTAATCTAAAAATACTTAATGACATCTTGCAGTTTCTATATTTATTCTTACTAAAATAGTAGTATCTCTTACTTTACTAGAAACTGCTAAGAGAATTATTTAGTTCCATTTTTCTACCTTTAATTCTAATTATTCAAATATATTGCATTTAAAAATCTATATTCAAATTTAAATGGAGTCATCAACAAACATCAATGATCAAAGTCATTCAAATCAACCTGTGAGTATTATTTATTTACTATTATTATTAATAACAAAATTTTAAAGTACAGAAATTGAATAGAAATATAAAACTCATTATAAAAAAGGAATTGGAAATATCATCCAGTATAATTTGATAATATAAAATTTCATCAAACTATAATAATATTTTTAAAAGTTGAATTACAAATGCTATTTTTAAATTTAATTTAAATAGTAAAATTTAAATAGATCAGATTAAGAATTATTGAATAAACAGAGTCTAAATAATGCACAATTATTCTAATTAATTAAATAGATGATAAAAATAAATTAAACTTATTTCTTTAAAACAATTAATTTAAAAATATTTTTTTATTTGTAAAATCTTTTAGGTAGATATTAAATTTATGTATGATAAAAAAAAATTATTCAGATAAACATAATAATCAAAAAAAGAAATTTGAACAAGTGTTATGTTATCAAATCAGATATGAAAATTAGTATTTAAAACAGGAGACTTTAAATTTAATATACTTCATGTCTATGCAAATTAATATTAATGCATAATAAAAAAAATATAATCCAAGATCCATACAATTTGTGTATGACAAATAATAGTAATAATGATAACATACATAAAGATTATATAATATATCATTATCATCTTTTGTATTCAGTCTAGATAAAATAATCAACATTCATCAGCTATCCTATTAATTGATGGATGTATTCATAAATTATTATATGTTTATCTTTTAGGTGCATACATTATGTTAAGGATGGCCAACCTTTTATAGTTCATATGTCAATTTTTTCATTTTTTAGTTATGATGTGCCATACATATGCTTTTTTCAGCCCTTTTAAAATATGGTAATATGGATATAGCAGTTAAATTTATTTGTATAGATACAGATTAGATATTTCTAATAGCATAAAATAAATAAATAAATAAATAAATGTAGTTACATTTAATAATTTTTGGGTCTTCATGGTAACGAAGGAGACAGGAATTGAATTTTTCAAATTATTTCAGTTAAAATTCTAATGTTATTCTTTTTTGAATGTTTTCTTGTACTGACTGAACTATAAGAAAAGTAACTGAACAGGGTCAAATTAAGTATGACTGAAAACGTTTTTATTAACAAATAAAAAAGAATTTAAATTTTAATTTAAAAATTGCTAGTAGTGCTTGAATCTTAGATAAGTTAAAAGTTTAGATATAGCAGTTAAGATAAAGATTTGAGTTGTTTCATAAAAATCCATTCAGCCGTTCTTGTGTTATAAGTGAACACATGTTTATAGGTATTTCAGATTTATAATATATTTTTGATAAATTGTACAGGAAATTTTTAAAAATTTTTCTCTGGGGTGCATTGCACCACTTTTGTCGCAAGTGCCATAGGTTGGGCATCCCTGCATTATGTTTATTCTCATTTAGGAATTTATATTGCATAAATATATTTACAATACATTTTATAACATATAATAAAGTATTTACTATAGAAAATTTTTTTAGTATTTATTAGAGCATCTTTGATAATAGCAACTAACTGATAGTATTAAATTGAGGAAATAAAAGTTCAGAAGTTGAAGTAATTTCATTCTGAAATAAGATGATAAACATATTTTTACATTTATTGACATATTAAAAAAAACTAAAATAATAATTAAAAAGTTCATTTTACTGTAGATATATATTAAATGTGTGTTTTGTTATAAATTAATTTTAATAAGAATTTATAAGGCTAAAAACAGAAATACTACTAAAAAATTAGAACTAGTTCCAGATAGAATTAATAAGCGAAGTTAATGAACCAATGAGAAATTTTTAACAAGTTAAAAATTTGGCAGTGTAAGAACTGAATTAATTTGTAAATAAAATAGATTTCAATAGAATAAAAATGCTTTTGGTACATTAAAATACCATCTTCAGTTGAACCGAACAAATGTTCTTTTGTTTGGTTCAACTGAAGATGGTATTTTAATGTACCAAAAGCATTATTGTTCTATTAAAATCTATTTTATTTATGCTTGACTGCTATTTGTGCTGTTAAATGTTTAAACTTTTGCTGATAGAAGGATATGTTCAATTAAACTGTAAACAGTATAAATCGATCTAAAGAAAAGTCGAGGATATGTTCTTTATAACCGTTTAAAATGAGATAAGGATTAAAGAAAAAAAAGGGTATTGGTTAATTAATTTTTAGACACAATTTAATTCTTATACTTTTTCAATTTAATTTTAAAAATGAAAACATAAACATTAACACCAAATATGGTAAAAAAAAAAAAAAACAAATTAACAATATTTTACACAAATAAAAATTGAAACACTGCAAGCCTGAGTTGAGTTTAGTTGAACTACGAGACTTAGACAGTAACAGTTAATAGTGAGCGATAAATTATGAAAGCGAAAGTGGACTAAGAACAACTACGAGTTATTCTGAATTAAAAACATAGATTAGTGTTGTATGAGATAATTATCGGATTTTGTATTGAATATAGTTATAGTGAAACAAAATTATCTTGTTTTGTATGTAAATAAATTGGAACTATACGAATTATAGCAATATTCACTCTTTATTAATCTCTACAAACTCGTAAACCCACAAAACGTGTAATATGATAATCTTTTAATTTATAAATGGCATAATGCAAAATAATCAAAATAAAACACAAACAAATTTTTTTTTTGTTTTCATTTAAAAACAGTGTAAAAGCAAAACCACGTAAAGTGAGTACCCCTGCAAATTGAGAGATAGGTGTATTCTATTTTTTGTTTTTTTGCATAAGATTTATTTAATTGTATTAAAAATTATTACACAATAATAAATATATATTTTTTATGTATAAGAACTTTATTTATACAAAATGTAGTAGGGCCTATATTCAGTGCCAGATTTACCATTAAGCTAAATAAGCTAAAACTTGGGGCCTCAGCTTTCAGCTTCTAAATTTTAAGAAAAAATTGAAAATAGAAAAATTTTTTATGCTACCTTGTAAAAAAAGTGATTGAAATTCACCTCTGACAAGCAAAGGTTACCAAGATGGCTGCCGGTTTTCATAGCATATTTACTTTTTAATCGTCTGAAAGTGATAAGGAAATTTTGATCACTTACTAATGATAAAATCTACGATTTTAATTGCTATTGGGCATTTTTGGATTTGCTTCATTTTCAATGAATACAATGTTTATGTTAAACATATTTGTATGTTTTTATTTTATATATTTTAATTTAATTTATATTGTACATGTCTTAAAGTTAAATAATTTAATAAGACTTTGCTATGTATTAGTAACCTGTGTAAGACAAATGTATTTTTTTTATATAATTAAAAAAAATTGGGGAAGAGATATCAATTTTTTGTTAGCTTAGAGTCTAAAAAAATATAAATCTGGCACTGCCTATATTGTTTTGTATATTACATTGTAACTAGAAAGTATTTATAAAATTAGACTGCTATGAAAATGAGGGGGCACCAAATTTTTATGACAAAAGAAGGGCACAGACACAAAGTTTGAAAACCACTAAGTACTTGTATTCTTCCACCCTTTCAATTGTCAGGCCTTCTATTGTTACTGGTTGTGGGATTACTTTTATGTTGAACATTACCTTTGTCTTCTTGTTGTTTATTTGCAGTTTTATTTTCTCACTTTTTGACTTCAAGTCACTTAGCATTTCCTACAGTTCATTTGGTGTTTGAGCAAACAGTACTATGTCATCTGCAAATCTCAGGTGGTTGAGATACTCTCTATTGAAGTTTATTCCTTTGTGTTCCCATCTATTTATTTGTCAGAATATTTCTTCTAGGCAGGCTGTGAACAGTTTCGGCGAGATGCTATCTTCTTGACAAACTCTTCGTTGGATTTTTATTTTTCTACTATCTTTATGTAAGCATGTTATGGCTATTGCTTCTTTGTAGATGATACGCAGTAGTTCTATTTACTGGTATTCTATTCCCTGATTACGTAGTGCCATTAGGATTACTCTGTAGATACTGAATCAAATACTTTCTCATAATCTATGAATGCCATACAGAGTGGGATAAGATATTCTTTGCATTTTTCTTTCAGTTGGTTGATAGTATTTATATGATCCATTGTCAAATAAGCTTTCCAAAATCTAGCTTGTTCTCTTGATTGGTTCAAATCCAGTATTTGTTCCAATCTTCTTGTGAGAATGATTGTGAAGACTATATATTATCATCACTTTTCCCATTTCTTATTTGCTGAATCTAGTTGTAGTTTTTCAGTTGCTATCAAAAATTCATAACTTCCTCAATGGTGTAAAGAGATGTTATATATGAGCCATTGATTCTGAAAGTGAAGCAAGTCCATTCTAAATGAGTGGACTTTTCTCATTTTCAAAATCAACTTACAATAAATATTGTCAATGAAATAAATTACTAGTAATAAATTTATATTGATATTATAAGATCTTTATTGTGAATTGATTAAAAACATAGCCTAAATTTTATGTTAATTTGTATTAAGAATTAGCTTTAACTATTTTTTTTCACAAAATGGATTTGCCCTACTTTCAAAATCAATAGCTCATATATATATGTATCATTAACATTGAAAAACTTGATAGTTTACATCAACTACAAGGATCACAATTAAGTGACAGCAATTATTAGAATATTTTTATTAGGAATATAAATAAATAGTTTTCCTCCAATTAATAGCAACTACATCATAATAGAATCTAAGTTGCAGTGTACTCATAATTTAAAAAATAAGTATTAATTATAGTTATTCCATTAGAGATCATTTGGTTTAAAATATTATATTATTCTATAATAGTTACTATTATAAATAAATACATCAGCTTTGTTTTATATTTTTAACTATTTATAAAAATGTGCTTATTTTAAAATAATCTGATGATAATATTCATTATTATATACAATATAAAACCAAATTTTCATAAAACTATATATCAAATATTTTATGATAAACTAAATACCAATACTATCATTTTTAATTAAAAGAATGGATCGACTGTACTTTCAAAATGAAAATAATATATATATATATATAACCATTTCTGGTTATATACTTTCAATCATATAATGTGATAAAAATGATGTTTTGATTGATTGTTATGGAAAAGTTTCTAAAACTGATTAAAAATAGTCTTTTGAAACATATATATATATATAGACTCAGTTCAACATTTGACCACCTCTTTATGTTGAAGTTTCTTTGGAACAATTTTAATATGTAAATACATAGGAAATAAAAAACATATTACATAAAGTAAGTAATATGCCACATCCATTATTTCATAGTTTCAAAAGTCTTAACTTTTAACTACCAATAGTTTGTCCCTTTTGCTCTTTAAAATATCTCCAAATCACGTCATTTACGGCCGTATTCACTAAACAGGATCAAGATCGAGTCTAATCCTTGATCACAGAATCTGAGATCGAGTTGGAAGCTGGATCGAGATTCTGTTGGTATTCACCGAATGCGAATTAGCCAATCTGAGAGACGATCTCCTACTGTTAGTAAACCGTCATATTATTGGTTTAAAATATCACGTGCTAATGATGTTATGTGGAAACTGCATACTTTCAGAAACTTATCAGATTATAGGTGTTAAATTTTGTGAATTCTTACCATGGAAAAAAATCCACAAATATTTACTATATTTGAAAAAGAAGTACTATTAGAAATATTTTTCTTTAAAACTGACTAAACTGCACGAGTCGATCTTGATCCTTACTTCAATCCGAACAAACTGTTGGATCAAGATCAGGATCAAGTTTTGTGTCCAATCCTGGATTCAAAATCCTGGTGATTACGAAACTATAGACTGATCCAGGATCGTAGTTGATCTCGATCTTGATCCTGTTTGGTGAATACGGCTGTTAAATATTCGGCCACCATTGGTGTGAAACATTTATAACTCTTTCTTAAATTAATGTAACTCTTTTAAAACAGAAAAGGATGTCAATTTTTCTTCTGTCTTCGAACAATTTCTGTCATTATTGTTTGGCAATGTAATACTTAAAATGGGGAGAAAAAGTTGCAATACAACATTTGAAAAACATCAGCTAGTCATCTTTCATCATGAAAAGGGATATTGCTCATGTAGTAAATATATCGTGCAGTACAGTTGGTGATATTATAAATCAATATGAGAAAGAAGAAAGGATAGAATCCGTACCACAGAAAGATCGGCCACAAAAATTGAATGAATGCGAAAAAGGCATCTGGTCACAAGGAAGATTAAGAGAAACCCATGATTAAGTGCATCTAAAATTGCAGTGGAGTTGGGGCAAGAGTGTGGAAAAGATGTTCACCCTGAGACAGTTCGGAGAGTGTTGAGAGAACAAGATTACAATGGAAGAGTATCTAGAAAAAAGCCTTACATCAACAAAGTAA
This sequence comes from Olivierus martensii, assembly GCA_000484575.1. NCBI lineage: Eukaryota > Metazoa > Arthropoda > Arachnida > Scorpiones > Buthidae > Olivierus > Olivierus martensii. The sequence continues at coordinate 9,080 of AYEL01046405.1, forward strand.
ACAAAAGGAAAAGGTTAGACTTTGCAAAGAGTCATGTGAACAAGGAAACAGAATGGTGGACAGATGTTATCTTTGCAGATGAAAGCAAATTTAACATTTTCAAATCTGATGATAGGGTTCTTGGGTGGTGCAAGGCAAATGAAGAATCCCAAAAACAAAATTTGCAGGCAACAGTAAAACATGGAGGAGGCAACATAATGGTTTGGGGGTGCATATCTTCAGCTAGTATGGGGTACTGAAATTTATTAAGGACACTATGAATAAAGAACATATCTGATGATTCTGGAAAACTGTTTACACAACAGTGCAGACAAGCTGGGGATAAAACAGATTTTCACATTTTATCAAGATAACGACCCCAAACATAAAGCACATATAGTGCACCAATGGCTTCTCTATCATTGTCTAAAAGTTCTGGAAACACCACCACAATCTCCAGAATACTCAATCCAATTGAGAATTTATGGGATGAACTTATTATAGAGTACGGAGAAAGCCAATTACTTCATAAAAAGAATTGAAGAGGAGGCTGATGGAAGAATGGGCCTGTATTGAGCCTACATATACCAAAAAAAATTATTGCAGATATGCAAAATCATTTGAAAGAAATGATCAAAAATAAAGAGTACCTAACTAAATATTAAGAATTGTAAAAAAATGACATAGCATTTTCAACATTGTTTGGTGGCCAAATATTAAAGCGGCTGTGATTTATATTTAAGAAAAGAAAAATAAACGTAATGAAAGCTTTAATTTATTTTAAAATGTATATTTTCGAAACAAATAGTTACAGGAAAAAAATAGTTGAGTTTAAATAAGAGAAATGTTTTATTTTTAGCCGTAATCTAATGGAAAAAGTAAAACCATCAACATAAGTGAGTGACCAAATGCTAAAGTGAATCTCTGTATATATATATATATATATATATACTAAGGTGACCAATTGTCCTCCTTTAGGGAGGACAGTCCTTCTTTTTTAAGTTCTGTCTTCCCTCGAAAAGTGTCCTCCTTTTCCTTGTGTTGAGTTTTTATCTAAATAAATGCCAGACATTAAAATAGATGACAATTGTCTCTTTGAAGAAATTAGAAGACTGAATATATATTTAAATTCTGAAAAATTAATACAATGGGAAAATGAACATGTTGAAATTGATAAAAGATGAGTGGAAATATTCAGCCATTTCAAAAATGAACATATTTCATGTGAAAATTTATTTATTCTTGTTCAATTTAGATTGTGCTTCCCTAGAACTAATGCAGCAGTTGAAAGAGTTTTTTTCAATTGCTAATGATTTTTGGACAAGTGAGAAATCGAGATTGAATGTTGATACTCTAGCTGCAGCACTTGCCGTTAAATTCAATATGAAGGACATTTCTTGTTCAGATATTTCCAATATATTGTTAAGAGATGATAAATTGACAAAAAATATTCATTCAATGGAAAAGTACTCATTTAAATAATAATTAATAGGCATAATTACAATATAAAATGCTACAAATGTTTTTATTGTGCATTTATCATATTATAGTGTATTATTGTTGCAATGAATAAAATGTTTCTTTTATCTACGATATTTTTTTTCTTCAATTAATCTGTGTCCTCCTTTTCATTGTAAAAAAGTTGGTCACCTTATATATACACACTTACAGACAGATATAATTCAAGCAATAACTTGGTACCTCCAATAATTCTGATATCACAAAAAATATAAAATTCTTGTTAATTAAAAAAAAATTTAAATGATCAAAGAAAATAAATTTTAGAAGTCACTACCATAATTCTAAAGTTACTATGATCGATAAGCAAAAAGCAGTGTTAAAAAAAAACTACTGAAACGATGGCAAAATTTTTGATTCTAAAACAAAATTTTTATTCAGCTACATATGTGATTTGGGAGATTCTATAAAGTACAGTACATGATCAAAACAGTATTATACATACAGTATGTCTACTTACCATTGTGCCATTTCATAGGCTTGGACTGAGACCATATCCGTTGGACACAATCCTAATTATGATAATTTTATTTATTATTATTTTATTCCAAATTTATTTTAATTTTTTAACAAATAAACAGTAGATCACAAAATAAAAGATGGCTACGCATCACAGAACTTGCGAACGAATAAATTGTATACTTTAGACATGACATCACTATCAATATTTTAATTAGATTTTCAAAATTCTGATTAATTATTTTATAATTATAAATTTTATATATTA
>AYEL01046410.1:0-15712 GCA_000484575.1 Olivierus martensii
CTGGAAACTGCCATACCCCGGATGAATTGTGGGAGAATATCTGCATTTCTTGGAACGAAATCAGAAAAACTAGTAAATGTGAAGTGATAGTAAATAGCATGCCGAGAAGGATAAAATCAGTAATTGAACAAGGCGGATTTTGGACGAAGTATTAACTAGTTTGGGTCTAAATTGTAATCCTACGCGTGAACAATTCAAGAAAATAAATGAAGTTTTCCAGTCAGATATAAATTTGCTTTTATAAATTTTCTCTCAAGTTTAACAAAAAACGTAGCCTATATAAAGATAACACTGAAACGTTTGTATAGGCATAAAGGTTATTTATTTTGTAAAACTACACCTACTGTTATCAATGTCTCCTAAATTACTTCCACACTTTATTATTTGCCAACTATTACGAATTCATTAGTTCTTACATTAAATAGATGTTTTAGTAAGTTAAATAGTTTCATTTCAAGTAATCATTATATCTATTCAAAGTAGAAAGTTACACAGGCATCGAATCCCCTGTATAAACAAAGTGATTTAGTTCCTTTATTCCTAACATGTAACATTTAGACATTTCTTACAAAATGCCTAATAAAAGTCTAAAATTTTGATGTTCCGAAAGATCAGAGTTCTAAATTCAATGAGTCTAACTTGAAAGATTGCACCGATACTATATCTAAACACTTTGAATATGTGTTCTAACTTGTATCCAATGATACTCTTTGTTTATATCTAGTTTCCGCCCAACAGTTTGGCTGACGAATTTCATTGGACACTTGGAAAATATCTTTTAGACCAGATAATCATTTAACGTCAATTTTCCTTATTAAAGGATGAAACTGTAGCCAATAATTTGGATTGTATATGATTTACAGCTTTTAAACAGTTTAACCAAGCTTATTACATTACGACCGAATGATATGACTGAAATATTGCGGGAACTATAAGTTTAAGGTCAAACACTTCATTTAACATTTAAAAATAAAAGTATAATCTATATCGTAACAATTACTTGTTAATAACACGCTTTTATATGCTGTAAATAGATTAAAATAAAACAATATTTAAAATAATATTTAAAAAAATTATAATTATATATATAATATTTATAAAATAATATTTAAAACAAATCTTTTCAGATAAAAACTTCCCCTGTTAGAGAAGACCTATTATCGGAAAACTTTGGCTTATTGCGACGAAATTTTTAGATTGTGTTTATAAGAAAAGTAGCTATAGGCCCACTTTGTGTAATACGGAATTTAAAACTGCAGCATTATGAGCTAACAAGTTTTAACGAGTTTTATGAGCTAAGAAATTCCAGTATTTTTATTAAAAACAATGCTTTTATGTCTTTTTTATATAGACAAAAATATTACCAGATAACAATAAAATTCGGCTAAAGCAGACAGATTACTGGAAATATAAAATTTTGACGATTTAGATGCGATAGATAAATTTTACATGGTTTTTTATTGTGATGATTATTAATAGGCAAGAAACAGCTACAAACGGCAGGACGAGATTTTTAAATATGTTACACGGGACCAATAAGTAATAGAATACGTAACAATTACAGATCCTGAACACTAGCGTATGCACAGAACACTTTTGTATTCGTAGCTATCAGTCAAATTACCGAATAAACAATACCATAATTCGGGGTGCAGTAACTGATTTGCTTATCACTTACTTAGTCACAAACTTTTCGTAAGACATCAGTGATTTTTCCTTACATTAATATTAGTATGGATGCAGGTAACATTAATAAATCGTAAGTTTCAGTTCTAATTGCTTTATTACATAACAAACGATATTGCTCGACTTTTACGTTAATACCTCGTTGCGTTGGATACAGCGCAATGGAATCGTCCGATGAGCAAATGGAGATGCACGGTGCTGTAGTGACTAATCCATCTCCGATTGAGTATTGCCCGATAGCCGTTCGTGACCCTTTGAGGTGAAAACCTCATTGAACTGAGCTGTACTGTGTATACTCTGAATTGGAGATTTTCTTACTGTAGCAGCTTAGAAGTATATCATCATCATCATCATCAACTATTATTGTCAGAGGATATATATTTGTTAAAATAATTTAAAAATAGGATCAAGAAAACATAAAATTGTAGATGAAGGAAGATTTAATGATGAATGTAACAGCAAGTACTTTTTTTTATTGAAAATAAGGGTAAGCCAATTTGTCTCATTTGTCCTAAAACTGTTGCTGTTATGAAAGAATATATCAAACATTATGAGAATGAACATGAAAGCCAATACAAGGATTTGACCAATAAACATAGAAAAAATGAAATAAATAAATTACAAACTTCTTTTGATTACCGAGCAAAATATATTTAAGAAGCAAAGTATTCATAATGAATCACTTGTTCATGTTAGTTATGTCGTTGCAGAACTAGTTGCAAAAGAAGGAAGGCCTTATACAGATTCAGAATTTATTAAATGATGTTTATTAGCTAATAAACATCATTTAATAAATTCTGCAATAGTTGAATAGATATGCCCAGAAAACTGCAACTAATTGAACATATATGCCCAGAAAAGATGACATTATTTCAAGATATTAGTTTATCTGCCCTGATTTATACAAGGCAAGAAGACTAAATCGATACCAATTTATTTGAACAGCTTAAATTTAAAGCAAAATCATTTGATTTTTATGCTCTAGCAATGGATGAAAGTACTGATGTGATAGATATTGTACAGTTAATGATATTTATTCAAGGCACCGAGAGTGAATTTAATGTTTATAAAGAATTAGCCAGTTTCTGTAGTTTAAAAAATACTACAACCTGCAATGATCTGTTCATAAAAGTAAAAGAAACTATTGATTCTTTAGAATTGGACTGGAAAAAATTAAAAAGTTTAACAACATATGATGGGAGAAATGTGTGTATCTAATACTGGTGTAGTAGATCAAATTTATGCACAATTACAGAATTTAGGTTATGCTAATCCAATGGTGTTTCATTTTATTATTCATTAGAAATCACTTTGTTGCAAAATTTTATCATCAATGAAAGATGTTATGGATACCATGATATCAACTAATCATTGCATCAGATATAATTTCAAGAATTCTTGATAGAAATAGATTTGGAATATAAGAATGTTATTTACTATTCAGCTGTTAGATGGTTAAGTAGAGGTACTGTTCTAAAAGTAAAGTAGTTGTATTTTCTTGTTCCATCATTTCTTGATGGAACAAGAAAATACTGTCCCACTATTATTGGATAAAAGATGGATGATGTCTCTTGCATTTATGGTAGATATTACAACCTACTTTAATGAACTAAATTTGAACCTGCAGGGCACAAAGGTAAATTAAGAGCAGAACTGTTTTCTGACATAAAAGCTTTTGAAGCCAAGAGGTGTCTATTGAAGAAACACATGATGGAAGAAAATCTACATCATTTCATATGTTGCAAATCTATATCTATAGTCAGATGGCAAACACAAAAGGAAACTTTCAGTGGTATTATTGAATCTACAAAGAAACACAAGCCTTTAAAGCAGGCATAAAATCTCAAAAAATAAATTTATTTAAAACGTTTTTGGTCTATTTATTGACCTGCTTCAGTATTGCTGGTATTATGGAAGATTTACAAATGGAATTTTCAACTAGATTTGTGGATTTTCATAAAAATAGTATCAAAATACAATTATTTTTGAACCCTTTTAATGTCAACATTGATGATATATCAAACCAACTACAGACAGAACATTTGAAATTAAAACACAATGAAACATTAAAGAATGCATTTTCATTCGTAAATATCCAAAATTTTATCAATGCTCACCAAAAATAATTGCATTTGGAAGCACATATGTGAACCAGCATTTTCTGCCATGAGTTTTAGAAAAAATAAATTTTCTTCTCAACTGACTGATGAACATTTGCATGCTTTCATTAATTTGCACCTCAGTTTTATAAAATGGACATAGATAATTTGGCTAAAGAAAAACTACAAAAGTCACATTAAGCAAGAAGACACAAATATTGTGATGTATAAACTACAGTATATTATTTTGTTTTTACATGATAATTTTTCTTTCAACATAATTTTCATATTTGTTTCAAATCTTATGTTTAAATAGTTCTATATTTTTAAGATTGATATAATAAAAATTGATAAATATTTTTTACTTATTATTTTCTCTTAATTAAACACTTGCAGCTCGATTATTAAAAATAAAAGCTGAATATGGCTTATAAGTCTGAAAAGGTTGCAAACTCCTGGTCTAAACCATTATTACAGTGGCATTATTATTATGCTTAACAAGAAATTGGTGGAACTGAGTTTCACTAAGAACACTCAATAAAACCAATATCACAGTAGCATTGCAATGGCAGAATCTGCAGTTCATATAATAAAGGTTGTATATAAATTTATCTTAATAAAAATTAGTAGTGAAACTTTTTAAAAATGTAACATTTTTCTGGCATCTTATAATGTATCATTAATTATTATGCTATTTATTAGAATAAAATATATAATCTTAAAAATATATTACCTTACTCTCTTATTAACAATAACACCTACAGCATGTGGTGTTACATTAAACACTCTACCCGTCTTTCCATGATAGAATTTATGAGGCATTCCTTTTTGAAAAGCTCCATTTCCCTGAAATAAATTTAGTGATAATCAATGTTAAGATTTACTTTTATTAAGTAATGTATATTATTTTCTCACCTTTATATCAACAATGTCACCTCTTTTATATACTTTTAGAAAGGTAGATAGTGGTTCTACACCATGTTTTCTAAATTTCCTTGAAAATAGGTATCTAGTACCTCTTCTATAACCTTTTGTATTTACCATTCTTCAGAAGAATATCACTGAAAATTTATTTTAAAAAATTTATTGTTAATAATCTAATTAATTTTAAAAACTTTGTTTTTATAAACTATTAAGATCTATTTTTTTAATAATGTTCCCTAATTTTGACAAAATATTTTAATAGCATCTATTATTTAATGATAAGATTTGATAACTTATATTGTCAGCATCTATTTTTTATGATCATATTAGAAGTTTTATTCATTAATATTAATAAAGATTAATGATTTGTCTAAAAAAGTGTTGGAGGTTATGGCCCACTTGCCATGTCCTCTAAGCTTCAGAAGTTGATCATTTAAATCTATTGGTAGATTTGATGAACTTTCCAAAGTCAGAATTTATTTTTAGATGTTTGTGATATTTTGAAGCCAATAGAGAGTTGCTAAATCCGGAATCCCTGAGATGTTAATGCTCAATTTAGTACTAAGTTGAGCATGGAGGAATTCATATTTACATTTCATTCAAAAATGGAAGGCATTTTCTATTGTTTAGCAATGTGGACAATTTTGTAATTGGCTCAATTGCCTAGAATTGAGATAGGAGTTCAGAGAGGTATTAGTACATAGATGACAAAAGTCTATTTCAGATTGATGAGAGCTACCTTTGATCATAGTACCAACACTAAACTGGAGTGATGTGGTCAAAAGCACATTTCTGGCAGGTGAATAAAATGACACACTGCATTTGTGCAGATATTGTTGCTTTTTTGATATTTTTATCACACCCCTCAGAAAAACAAATGCCAGACCATTCCCAAAAGCAAGGGAGTGAGAAATGGTACCAATTTGCTTGTTGAGACAGATTCCCACATGACTAGAGTCCAAACCACCTGAGAGAAGGGGGAGAGTCTATCAGTTAGATGTTTTGAACTAATGATGAGGACTTTGATGACAAGTTTTCAAGGGCCCAAAGCAGGGAAAGATTGTCAGAAAAGATGATGGTGGGACAATGCCATTGTTTAGAAATCTGGATTGCCACTGAAAGGACAATTGTTTTTGCTGCAAAATCACTGAACCCTGTCTATACAAAAACACAAGCCTTTAAAGCAGGTAGACGATGATAAGAAACAAAACAAACTTAATTAAAACATTTTCAGTCAGTTTATTGACCTGCTTCAGTAACTTACACAAATTCAAAATCATGATTTGAATTTGTGTAAGTTACTGAAGCGGGTCAATAAACTGACCGAAAACATTTTAATTAAGTTTGTTTTGTTTCTTATCATCGTCTACCTGCTTTAAAGGCTTGTGTTTTTGTATAGACAGGGTTCAGTGATTTTGCAGCAAAAACAATTGTCCTTTCAGTGGCAATCCAGATTTCTAAACAATGGCATTGTCCCACCATCATTCACTGAACCCTTTTGTCAATGAGGAATAAAGCCTGTATTTTTAGTTTGGGATAACTATCATGATTGATGTTCATTTGGGTAATTCTGAAGTATCCATAGCAACTTGTTGCCAGTCTGGCCATTGTTCTAAGATGGAAGAAAATAATTGCTGATCAGCTTGCATTGAGAGACCAGAGGTCTGAAAGAGTAATCTCTGAGGGATGACGGCATGAGTTAACATCTTTACTGAAGAAAGAATTCTAAAATACGACAGGATAGGCAGAAGTCCACTTGAACAGCCAGGCATTCATCAATGAACGCAAACATTTTTTGACGATAGTAGTGAAGAAACTTTGTATCATGAAAGGCCTTGCTAAGTAGAGAACTGTCCCTTTGTGAGATTTGGATTAAGTAGAATTTTAAAACATGATACCTTATACTGATGGAAGCAGGATAATACCAGCTTTTGCTATCATCATGATAGGAGTGGTCTATGTGAGATCTAAAGTTGTGTGATAGAGTTAAAGCATCTGATTGAAGACATAGGGGTTATGAGAAGAATGTCCTATACTCAATTATAGGATGGATGGACCATCTATGTTGACCATCTATAGAAACTGATCAACACAAATCAGTTTCTACTGATGCAACACCAGGAGGCAGAGAACTTAAGATAGAAGTTTGCTTTATTAAAGAAACTGATCAACACAAATGAGTTTCTACTGATGCAACACCAGGAGGCAGAGAACTTAAGATAGAAGTTTGCTTTATTAGTTTATATGATCAGTCCAGGTAAAGACACAGTTTACATCCTCAGATGTATATTGAGGATGTAGACTGTTGAATGTTATGGAATGACCCAATGAAGACACTGATATTTAGACCAATGTGTTTTTGGAAAAAGTCAATACTTTTACTTTTTATTATTGAGATGTGCAGGGTCAACTCTGTCAGCCAATGCTCTATGATTGTGGATGCTATTTGCAAGCACCATTGTGTTATGTTTTCTATCTAATTAATTTATGAGAACAATAATATAATTCACATATATAAAGCATTGGACATTACATGGGCTAGATGTGCAAATGCCCAACAAATATATAGTAAACAAAAATGGTACCAAAACTGTCCCCTGCCGCATCCCATGGTACCAAGGCAGAGGAGAGAATATGCCACCTCTCCAGTGGACTTTAAACAATGATTACAAACAGTCTTTGCATCACTTGATTAGTAGGCAGCTTCTCAAATTTGTAATTCTGTCTTTGATTTTAATATATTTCAACTCCTGAGTTGTTGTTCTAAATCATGAAAATATGAACATATTCTATATGTTCTGATGATATTGATTTATTACTACTTGGTTTGTCTTGGTTGGTTATCTCCAGATATAAAGCTGCATGCACCCATATATATGCAGCTTTGTCTCGAGATCACATAAAGCTGCACGTATATGGGAAGAAGAGTAAGATAGTTTCAATCAATACAAATGAATTTGTAAGAACTGAAAACTGATGAGGATCTTGTCTGAAAATCAAAAACATATTTTTAATAAATATTTATACTGATTTTATAAACTTAACTGCAATTAGTGCATTTGTTTTTTAAAAGTTTAGTTCATAGTTTGCAGAGTTTTTGAAATAAAAGTACATAAAGATTATGTTCACATTTTTATGATTTAGAATAAGAACTCTTGTATTATTAATTCTTTTGAAAAATATGGATAACATTATACACACTAATATTTTAATGAAGTCAAAATGAAGTATTATGTGAACAATAATAATATTCACAGACCAAACAGAAATATTGGAAACTAGCTGAAACCTACAAATTTTTGGAGTTATAAACAGTTTAGATATTTTAATAAAAGTTTGATACAATTAAACCTCTTTATATACGGGATTTCATATTTAAGTTTTTCCAAAAACTGACACAAGTAAAACTTTTCACCCTAGAGAAGGCAACATATAATTGGCCTTCTCTAGGAATGTAATTTTGATCTATTAAACGACTGTCCATTTTTCTTTTTGCTGTAGGGTAATTCCATGGTATAAGCATTCACAAAATATTGCATTTTTATATTGCAACAAGTATTACATGCTGTACTCTCTCAACAAAGAGCCTTAGGAACAGAGTTGGCAGATCTGAATTGCTGAAAGTAGAGAACTGAAACACTGAGACAGCAAAAATTTAAAAAGAGATTATATGACAAATTAAAAATGAAATTCATATGCAAAAAGCTGCTAGATTAAATAAATATAATTGTAAAATTTCTACAAAATTCTAAAAATTAAAATAAATCACTTTGTTTTGTTATGGCAACAATGGCAATGCAGTTTCTTCAGATATAATGATAGTTGCAATCTCTAACAAAAAGAATCAGGAAATACAATTTAACCATTCTTATGTTTTAAGCGAATTTCAAATTTATAATACAGTATATAGGTATAGATATATATAGAATAGCTATTTGTAATGCCAATAATCTATAGGTCATTGGTAATAGCACACCACCATGTGGTATTAGCATTGGGTTAGTTGTATTAATCTAGTCACTAAGCCTATCAAAGTTTACCTAATTTGATATTATTTAATTAATGTAATATATAATAGTTAGAAATGACTACATGTTAAAAATAAAAGATCATCATCATTTTAATATAAAATCTTGATTTCAGTAATTTACCAAAATAATACATAGAACAGTACTCAACATCAGCCATTAATTTTGTAAGTCACATTGGATTATAATAGTCACATGATTATCATCCATGATTATTATAATTAAATAATATCAGCTAGCTAGAATATCCCGTGATTACTGTAATCCAATGAGATTGCTCAAAGGAATAGGCATAAGGATTTTATTATAATAGATGAGTTCTGGAGAACATACAACATTTCATGCTTAATCAAATCAAACGAGTTACAAAAGTAGCATAATATTATAGTGTCAACCAGAGTTGAAGTCAGATGGCAAATGATCTGATTCTGACTCCACCTTTTAAAAAATATCCAACTCCCTAAAATTTGTAAGGTCCGACTCCCGACTCCAGGAAATTCAAAAAATGCAACTCCGACTCCACCCAAAAACCTCTGACTCTGCAACCGAGGATTGCAGAATTGGATGAAAAATGACCCAACTCAGACTCCACATTTTAAAAAAAATCCAACTCCTGACAGTTTAAAATTCTACCTCGGACTCCACCCAAAAACCTCCGACTGCAACCCTGATGTCAACCAGAACCATACAGTGTAGAATAAAAATAACTAATAAAATAGACTAAAGAGAAAGCTATGATTTATAAAATTCCAATCTATAAAACTACTACTAATAATAGCATGAAATAAAGAGGAATAATTTGAAAACAATTTGTAGAAAGAATACAGCAACATAAGTATGATACAGTATAACAGCCAGGAAACTACAGCTTTATGTAAAGGAATACTTGTGCATCAATATTTCTATTCAGTGCAGCATAGCCCTAGAAAGAAATATTGAAGTGGATTAGGACAATGCAACAATATTAAAGAACACATCTGATAGAGACTTTATACAAGAAAAATGGAACATCTTTCAGGAAAATGCATTTAATAAAACCTGTATTCGAATTCAATCTGGAAAATATAAACTATGCATGATAAGTACCAGAACTCAAAATCTTGTCCAAAATGAATTTAAAATCTATTAATAAATTGAAAATTTATCTAGCTATGCATGATGACTATATAAAATTTCTTTGAAATAAAACCAAGGTAAATACTTCTTGATGGTTTTTATTTGTTCTTTGAATTATTTTTTCTAAAAGCATTCCGGGATTTCTTTTCAATGATAAGAAAATTACAAAGTTTCAATTTTATTATTAGTAAAGAATTAAATGCATCCAAACTTTTATTGATTCTCCTTGAACTTCAATAAAATAATGGTAAATGTCCAGCTATTGACACTTTGGCCAATTTTTCATATGATTTGACAATTACAAATTATTTTGTTCATCATATAGATCTAGATAATGTTCTAGAACAGGGCTGCCCAACCCGTCGATCGCGAGCTATCAGTCGATCTTGACAAGATTTTTGGTCGATCGCAAGCCTCCGACCATCTTCCGTCAACTCACTTGTTAAACTTCCACTTTACAATATATAGTAAAGGTGGTCTGTGTTCTTATTGAAACAAGAAAAGTGTTTTCATTCTTTGTGTCTTTTATCATTTATTAAATAATAACAAATCAGATCAATCGGTAGAGTATAATAATATATCAAAAACAATAAATGAAGATTATTTTGATGAGTAAAGCAAAATGTTGGACAAATGCATTTGTTGTTCAAATGTATTTTCTTTCTTTATTATATTACTCAGGTCCAGACAACAGTATATCGTTGTTTGGCACTAAAAGGGTTAGATTTATCAAAAAAGAAACTTCAATCTAATTTTTTTTTTAACCATAATTATGAGCGAAGAAAAGAAAATTAAAACTTATCATTACCATGATGAATGAGGAACGTGATTTCTTTTTTCCGTGGCTAATGGCAAATGATCTTGTCTAATGTGTAATTCAGTTGTTGCTATTTCAAAAAAGGAAATATTGAAAGATATTTTCAAGCAATGTTCTCCAATTATGGAAACGAATATCCGAAAGACTCCGAAATAAGCAGAGCAAAAATTATAGATTTAAAATCGAACTTACATTCACAACAAAATATGTTCGTAAAAATTTTAAGATTATCTCTTTCGTTATATAATGCAAATTTTGAATCAATTGCAAAATCTACACAAAGTCAAATATTGCATTAAAATTTTTGCTTATGTACTCATGTATTCATAATTATTTTCATAGTTTCATGTTATGAAAAATTGTTTATTTTACTTAATAATTTTGAATTATATAGACAATATTGCTATTTTTGTACTTTTATTCCCTGGATATTGGTAGATCGCTATATCACTGCAGTGAAAAAAGTAGCTCACAGTAATAAAAAAGTTGGGCAGTCCTGTTCTAGAAACTTGATTTTTCTTCTGATATTGTCACTGATCTTTGCAATTGAAACTATTAAAAATATCCCAAGCTCAAAACTTTATCAAGAAAAACACCAAAACAACTACAGTGCATCTGAGAGGAAATCAATTAGCCCTCCTTCCAGTAAAGGAATACTGGTGTCAATGTTTTGCTTATACAGTGATACCTCGGTTCACAAACACAATCCATTCCTTGACCCTGTTTGTGATCCGAAAAGTTCGTAATCCAAATCAATTTTTCCCATTGCAATTAATGTAAATCCAAATAATACGTTTTTTTTCCTAGAAAAAAAATTTTAACATGTTATGGCTTTATGTGTGGAAATAATACAGAAAGGAAATAAATATAACAGTAATATTAGAAGAAAGCATGTTTAACACCACCTTCACTAACACTAGGTTGACACGATCAGAGCACACTCGGAGATGAACTCGGTCCGAGTACTCTCGGACCGAGTTTTAAGTTCGTTTACACGTTCCGAGTGCACTCTGTCTGTAGTCTGAGGGGAAATATTCTGTTTAAAAGTACTTCTATTATTATTAATTTCTTCAGTACTTCGTCCAGACCTACTACTAATAAAATGGTCTTTACTATTCTGAAAATTGCCGATTCGCGACATCCTTTTATTTTTATAATCTTTTATTTTCACATTCCACAATCAATCTTCCTCTTCATGCAGTTCTACTAATCTAATAGTTTCAATTTCACTCCACTTATGCAGTCGTTTAGCCCTTTTCACCATCTTAAAACTTCCAATCGTCTGCCACTCGGTCCGAGTATTTTGGTTGCCATCCGAGTTTACTCTGCTCGGATGAAAGTCCGAGTGGGTCGCGCGCATTGTCCGAGTGAACTCGATCCGAGTGTACTCTGATCGTGTCAACTTAGCTTAACACTTTTAACTTTTTTGGAAGCCATAATAAGGGATAAATTTAATTAAGTAAAGAAAAAAGCTAAAATATCAACACTTGTTGGAACTTTACTGTACCCATAAGAGCTGGTGAACTGGATTGCTGCTGGGGGCGAGGCTGTGCTCAGGGTTTTGTGCGCCGCGAGGTCACGTGCGCTCCATGCACTCTGTGCGAGGCTGTGGGCAAGGTTTTGTGCGCCGCGAGTCACGTGCGCTCCATGCACTCCGTGCTTGAAGCATCGTTCGTAACGCGAAGCAAAATTTGTTCGCAAATGGTGTTACGAGTCACGTGCGCTCCATGCACTCCGTGCATGTGTGTTCGTGAACCGCGAGTCACGTGCGCTCTATGCACTCCGTGCGTGTGTGTTCGTGAACCGAGCAGCGTTCGTAAAGCAAAGCAAAATTTGTTCGCAAATGGTGTTCGTAAACCGATTTGTTCGTGATCAGAGGTATCACTGTACAATCAAACCCCGATAAGATGCCCCCCATTAAGCCACCACCCTCGCTGGTCTATATAATTCTCAGATATGATTCTAGAATGGCACTTAATGAAATTTGTGTCACTTGAAAGCCAATAAAGCAAAATTTACAAAATGACAAGGTAACAAATTGGTGGTTTCCAGGATATATATTTTCATGAAATTTTCAGTATCATAGAATAGGTGATCACACATTTAACCATGCGACTCTAGCGAATATGTCATTATAGGAATTTATAAACTATCTTAAAAGCTAGACAAATTTGATACCTGGCTCATTTATAAATTTTGATCTATTGCCTAACCACTTTCAAATGTTACAAATTTCATTCTTTTGGTTTTATTCAGAATTATTGTACATGCATAAAATTATTTTCAGTGTCTTTAGAATCGCAGATATGACAAAGGCTTAAAGTGATTGTTTAATTTAGCGAGTTTTATTACATTTCTCATAGGAGCAGTTAAGGAAAACAATTTCCTAGAAATTAGAACAATTAGATATATTTCGCACCTATAAGACTATATACATTACATATTCATCAAAAGATTTATACTGGGAAATAAAATTCTGAATTTTCTTTAAACCGAAATTATGGAAAATTTACTCGCACATGAATATATGGGTATACCGATATATGAACAAAGAGCATCATAAAAATCTTAACCGACCATTTAAGATTGGAATATCGAAATGAACCGCATGGTTCGAATTTAGGCCTAATTTCATCCACGCTAGTGTGTACATACATTCATTCCCATTAACATATAAAATATTTATGTACTTATATATATAAATATATACTGATATAAGATATACAAATATTAAACTAAAAATCGTTTACTATTTTCAGCCTGAGATATACTCGAACTTACAAAAAAATTTCTAATACAAACGTTTATCGACACGTTCCAACAGAAGAAAGTCGGCAATCTTCTACGCCCTCTAGAATTACATAGACAGTACATATTGTAATTTTGTTTATTTTTAAGATTTTATTTGAAAAATAAAATCTTAAAAATAAACACAAAATTACAATATATAATTTTTATTTTAAATGTATAACACTATACTGGGATGATTTCATTGAAACGAGATTTTGATATTTTCTCAAAATTTTTTTTGGATATTGTAACAAATCCGAAAATAAAGTTAAATTTTTTTCATGATTTTTTCATCAGTTTTGGCATAGGTAAGCGATCTTTGGTTATAACTAATTCCTTGGTTATAACCATTGAACTTCCTTGGCTTGTTATAGGTTATAACCTATAACTAGGATACACGTGCAAAATAAAAGAAATACATGTAAATTTATATAAATTATTGCCGATAATTTATTATTGGTTTGATAAAAAAAAACATTTTCTTTTTAAATTTAACATCACTTTCGATCTAGTGGGTTCTAAACGGCGAGGCATTCCAGTGTCCATCAAGGAACACTCATACCTCTGGTGGGGCAATCATCATATGGAGGATTGGATTCAATGAGCCGGTCCGGACCCTCCCGTGTCCACCTTTCGTGTCTTTTTAGAAAAAATTTTCTAGAAGGACATGAAATTAAACCAGAATTCTTCAGCATTTCACTACGCGGCTATCCGGTTGAATAATTGTGAGGTCGGGTTTTGTTCGTCCACTACAAACTCTAAAGTCCGGCTAATCTCTGCATATCTATCATTAGCGTGGTCGCATTCCTTTCCACTTAGAAGATAAGGATGCTTCTTTTGGCTTCATAGAAACTTTCAATTGGTTTCAGTTAAGTTTCTATATCACAAATGTGATATTCTATACCTGGCTGTAGTCACTTTTAGATCCCATCAAAGCAATGGAATCAACCAAAAAAATTGAAATATGGAATTCAACGGAATAAATCCTTCCTGAAAAAAGTAAACCTGTAAAACTCAGAAATGAACCCGGCATCCGACTGATGAAACGAATCAGTTTCCACTCTGAAAAATTGGTTTCAATGTTTTTGTCAACAGATGACGTCAATTTCCATTCAATTAGAATACTAACTGATGAAGCAGAAGAACGAAACAAGCCTTTCCAGAGGCTGCCCACCCCTGCGCAGAGGTCAGCCGGCGGGTTCAATTATTGGATCCCACTCCCTGGTAAATTTATTCATGGGATCTGGGTCTAGTCCATCGATCCCTACCTATCCTCCACAATCCGGCTGGCTTGCACCATCCGGCATCCCTCCACGGGTGTGGGTGCAGCCCGTGGATGGAACTGGCCCCGCCTCCTTAGTAATCTCCCTGATTGGAAAGGGGGCGTAAAATATGCAAAAATCCGGCTAACCTCTCTATACTGGTAAATAGCTTATGATAGGGATTGTTTCACCTCGCCACTTACAGTTAGTATTCTACTGAATGGAAAGTGGCTCATAAAGATCTTAAGACATTGCCCAATAAAAGTTATAGGCCCTGCTCCACCGTGAAGGCACTACAGGGATCTTGCTGCGAGATGGAACTCGGCTTTAATCATAGACAAGCATGGCGGGAACAGAGTCCTCCGAGTTCAACGAGAAAGGCCAGACTGATCCAGTCAGCCCGCCGGGTGGAAGAGTCTTCCGACCTCGGCCTCCCGTGCACAGTGTTGCTACAGCAATCAGTAATAGCCGAGATAAGGCAGTATCAAGCATTCATCAAACAACTGAAAACCAGACAATCCACATAGAAAGCAAAGTTCAACGGCGATAGGACCTCCCACTACAAGAGGAACCTCTCGTTAGATAGACCCGAATCGAGAAGAATCGTCGACTGGGCCGTGTGTGGTTAAACACCACAATTTTTGCAGCTGTGCCAACGCCTCGGACAGTACCTAGGTCTTAAACAGCTATTCGCTCCTAGTAGCGGATGAGCATTCAAGGCGTATATCACCCCTGTTGTCAAGTCGGCCGGTTAGGTTAGGTTAGGTTAGTTCGGTTAAGCCGCCATATCCTCATGGGATATTCATTATCTGGCGGCGGCCACTTATAGAGCCCATCACAGGCTGGCCAACACCCATGATGGGGCCAACCGGATGGCTGAAGGATGGGGTTCAACGAGCCGGGCCCGGACCCCTCCTGAAAAACTGGAGGTGTGGGACCCGGATTTGAACCCGGATCCTCCAGGGTGGTAAGCCGCAGCTTTACCACGCG
>AYEL01046411.1:0-24408 GCA_000484575.1 Olivierus martensii
TTTGCATATTTTACGTCCCCTTTCCAATCAGGGAGATTACTAAGGGGACGGGGCCAGTTCCAACCACGGGCTGCACCCACACCCGTGGAGGGGGGCCGGATGGTGAAGGACGGGGATCACCGGGCCGGGCCCAGCACCCCGAAAAAAATCCGGGACCAGACCCGGGACGCGAACCCGGGTCCTCCAGCGTGGTACGCCAACGCGTTACCACTCGGCCATCCGGCCGCCTGTCCGGATGGTTGAAGGATAGATTCAACAGGCCGAGCCGGATCCCTTCTGAAAAAGTAGAGGTGTGGGCCCTGGATTTGAACCCGGATCCTCCAGTTTGATAAGCTACAGTTTAACCACGCAGCCATCCGGCCGACTTTAGGGGACTCGTACCTCACGCAGGACATACGTTGGGCCGATTCTTAATCCCGGACCCGCAGGACTCAGACGTTCGAGTAGTGTACTATAGAACATCCATCGGAGAAGGTGGGTGCAGTCCCGCTCTACCGACCCTATAGGAATTTTTTTACTAGGGACAGTGTCTGGGATCCAGCGGAGACACTTCGAATTCTCCCGCACTGCAGGATCTCTCTATAAAAAATCAAACGAGGCCCGAGACGATTTATCCGCCTAGGAGTTCCCGCGATAGTCTACTCGAGTGTAGTCAGGCTCTTTCGACTAACGATGGCCGTGGGTAAAGCAGTGGCTTACCACCTTGAGGATCCGGGTTCAAATCCGGAATCCACATCTCCAGTTTTTCAGGACGGATCCGGGCCTTGCCGTTGAATCCCATCATGGGTGTTGGCCACCCTGTGATGGGCTCTAAGTGGCCGTCGCTAGACATAGTATATCCCTTGTGCTTCACCTATCTAACCTAGCCCAGCCATAAGAACTATAATCTCCAATATCAGTTATGCGATTTTCTTTTCCTTTTTCTGTGTTGTCACTCTCTCCTAACCGGAGCAGTCGGCCGGATGGCCGCGTGGTAAAGCTATGGCTTACCACCCTGGAGGATCCGGGTTCAAATCCGGGTCCCACACCTCCAATTTTTCAGGAGGGGTCCGGGTCCGGCCTGTTGAACCCCATCCTTCAACCATCCGGTTGACCCCATCATGGGTGCTGGCCAGCCTGTGATGGGAGCTATAAATGGCCGCCGCCAGATACAGAATATCCCATGAGGATATGGCGGCGTAATACAACTAACCTACCCTTAACCTAACCGGAGGTTGAGAATACATAGAGCGAGGATCAATGAACCAGACCGTGGGATCCAGATCTGGATCCCACGGTAACCACGAAAGTAGCGTCATCTATTGATAAAAAATACATTCTGAGAGTAGAGTGAATTAACTACTGTGGAAACGCTTCGGCTTTCCATTCTGGAGGATTCGTATTCGATTCCGAGTCCTATTCCTTAAAAAAATATATTTTCTTCTTTTTTCCTCCTTTCTTCATAATCTGGTTTACCTTCCGCAGAGTTGTGCTAGATTGTGGAGGCTACAGAGATTTCCCTCCTTCTTTCTCTATGGTGTTACGCCGCATTCTCTCCATGATATTGAGCCCCGAGGAATTACAGTGCTCACAACGGGCCACTCATATCCTTGGTGGGTCAGAGATAAGTAGAAGGTAGGATTCAACGAGCCGGATCCGGAGCCATCCTGAAAAAAACTGTGTGGGACTCGGCAATGAATCCGGATTCTTCAGGGTGAAAGGATAGCACGCTTTCATTGTGGGTATACAGCCGACAGGGTATAGGGATCAGTGTGTGGCAGAATCTATTTCACATACTTCCAATTGTCTGTTATACTTCTAATTGAATTTTTTCCTGTCTTGGATTGGAACGATTAGGAAATGGTCAGCCTATCTATTATCAGTTATTATGAAAGGGAAATACGATTCTCGATATTTATGATCAACAATTTGTTTTTTTTTTTTTTTGATAATTCTGATAGTTTAACAAATACAAGATGATAACTTTGCCATGATTTTGTATATCAGATTTGGTGATTGATGTACTGTATCACTCGGCTTTCAACTCTTTGTCATTTGCAACAATTTCCATTGTGCGTTTTGGTTCTGATTTTCTATCGATTAAGCTTTTTTCAATATTTTTATTGAGATTTAGAAATGAAAGAACTGCTTAGCAGATTTTTGATATTTTCTGCGGAATAAAAACTTCAATAAAATCATATTGATGAGAAACACGATCTCGGCTGCTGCTTACTGTAGTTTTCAATTGATCGTGTTGCGTTGTTGAGTCTAAGCTTTCAATTTCTCGTATTTATTTCGATCATGTATTATATTTGGAAAGTATTTAAAATTATAAATTCTTTTTAATCTATTTCAATGATAACATATATTAATATTTGAAATTTGCGAATGCGATTATACGTTGGTTTCGTCTTTTCTCCAAAAAACCTTAAAAAAAATTTTTTTAGAGTATAAACTAAAAGAGTTAGCATATATATATATATATCAGCTTATATCAGCTTATACCAAGGCTTATACACGAGTATATCTGATAAATAAATAAATACAAATGTAAATTACATAATTCCAAATATTAATTGTAAAGATGTTCCCTGACTTTTGATGAAATGCATTCCAGATTTTCATTTGTATTTTGAATTTTCATAACTTGAAACATGATTTCCCATAAGCACAATACTATAAATGGAAATAAGGTTCCCAACTATAAAACTTTGACTATTCAACACATATTTAAAAAAAAAATAATAATAATAATAATGTTAAATAAATATTGGAATAACAAAGAGTTACTTAGTCCATATTTCTAATTTAAAATTTGATATTATATGTTGTTATTTTTAATACTTTTGAAAGATAAAATGTTTTCTTTAATTGTTTTTTAAATGAAATCTAATTTGAACAATTATTAATTTAAAATGCAAAGTTGAAGAAGATTTACAGGTTGAACTGGAAACTGTTTTATTCAGATTAAACGTTTTTAAGTACTATTTTTATGCAAAAAGTCTGTTTGTTTCTATATTACTTTATATCAAAATATAGCAAATAAATTAGCACATGAAAATATATTTTATTCATAAACGTTTTTGATATCATAGATATCCTCCTCAGCTTTCTGTTTAGAACAATAATAGTAAAGAATACATTAACATACTGTTATTATTCTAAACAGCTGAGATGGCTATCTATGATATCGAAAATGTTTCTGAATAAAATATATTTTCATGTTGTTGATGACACTGCTTAATGTGCTAATTTATTTGCTATATTTTGATTATTAAGTCGTAAAAGCAGTTAGAAAATGAACTTCTATATTACTTACTGAATAAAAATTTTTAAATCAAATATCAACTTAAAAATCTGTTATTGGAAAATCCTCAACTTATGTAAGTGGGTCAGTTTGCAAAGCCCACCTATAAGTCAAAATATAGTATATTAGAGTGTAGCCTATACCTGCCACAACATTTTAAGGTGCTGTGAGATTGGCTAGAGGTGCTGCAGCACACCAGTTGGGAAACATTGTCCTATACAGTATTAGAAGGTCACAAAAACATAATATTAAGAATAATTATAGTAAAGAATATGCACATAAGTCGCATGGTAAAGCAGTCACTTGCCATCTTGGAGGATCTGGATTCAATTCCAAGTTCCATACCTCCATTTTTCAGAAGGAGGTTCAGTCTTAACTCATTAACTAAAACTAACCTAATCTGCACTTAAAATACATGTACACATGATAAATGATGAAATTAGAAGAAAAATATTCATATCTTTGCAATTATGACTTTATCTGTTTCAATCAATATATTATTCTTGTAAGTCAGGGAATCTCAACATAAATACAGATCTGAATATGTATGATCTACAGTATGTAAGTCAGGGATACTTCCCAAGTTACATAAGAGTTGCATCCTAGGAAACTTTATGCAAGTCAAAATTTTACATAAATTAAAATTTCCCGAAATGATAGAGAACCCTTGCAACTGAATGCTGAATTTGATTGAGACTAAAAAGAAGAAATATTTCACATGTAAATAGAATTATTAGAATTATAGATGATTAATACAAATGCCAATACAAATACTTAAACTGGTGTGATCAGCAAAAATTTACATAAAATCAAATTTATATAAATTGGAGAGTAGTTGTATAGTCAAATGTTAGAAACTTTAAAACTAAAATTTATTCAATATCGAAAATTTTTATATTTTAATTTTCAGATAGAATAATTTAATTGATGTCCTGGTTTCCCCTCTTTGCCGTGTCTTTCGGGCCTGTGTGGCTTTTGGCTACATTCCATGGTCCTGGAGACAGGTGAGGGTATCTTTTATACCTAAACCCGGGCGTAATTCTTACACCGAGGCTAAGTCCTATCGCCCGATCAGTCTGATGTCTTTTCTTTTGAAGACATTAGAAAGGTTAGTGGATAGGTTTATTAGGGATGGGACCTTAGTAGGATCCCCCTATGTCGCAGTCAATTTGCCTATCAATCTGGCAAATCGACTGAGCATGCTCTTTAAATATTAAAAATAATTATAGTAAAGAATATGCACATAAGTCGCATGGTAAAGCAGTCACTTGCCATCTTGGAGGATCTGGATTCAATTCCAAGTTCCATACCTCCATTTTTCAGAAGGAGGTTCAGTCTTAACTCATTAACTAAAACTAACCTAATCTGCACTTAAAATACATGTACACATGATAAATGATGAAATTAGAAGAAAAATATTCATATCTTTGCAATTATGACTTTATCTGTTTCAATCAATATATTATTCTTGTAAGTCAGGGAATCTCAACATAAATACAGATCTGAATATGTATGATCTACAGTATGTAAGTCAGGGATACTTCCCAAGTTACATAAGAGTTGCATCCTAGGAAACTTTATGCAAGTCAAAATTTTACATAAATTAAAATTTCCCGAAATGATAGAGAACCCTTGCAACTGAATGCTGAATTTGATTGAGACTAAAAAGAAGAAATATTTTACATGTAAATAGAATTATTAGAATTATAGATGATTAATACAAATGCCAATACAAATACTTAAACTGGTGTGATCAGCAAAAATTTACATAAAATCAAATTTATATAAATTGGAGAGTAGTTGTATAGTCAAATGTTAGAAACTTTAAAACTAAAATTTATTCAATATCGAAAATTTTTATATTTTAATTTTCAGATAGAATAATTTAAAATGGAACAGAAAATATTGAATATTGTTGATCCATCAAAAGCAAGTATGAAATATATTGAAGAATATGATGCAGAATGGAAAGCTAATTTTAAATGGCTTGAAGAAATTTTTGAAGAAATGAAATTGACCTTATCTAAGTAATTATGTAAAACTTTAAATTATCTGTTATAGTGATATATATAATGTGGGTTTAGAAACAAAAATGTCTTTATCATACTTTATGGAATAATACAAATTATAATATTTTTTGTTTTATATTTCTTTAAATAAAATTTTATTAATTATTTTATAAAAATCATTATACTATTTTCATAATCTGATTTTTTTTATTGTTGAAAATTTATTCTTTCAATATCTAATTAGACTTGTAAAACTACAAATTTCAGAACAAGAAAATAAATAGTTTTTCCTGTTCTAATTTTTTATGGTCTTTGAAGTTTAATTCAAACTGATAACATGAGATTTTTAACTGACAAGTGAGTTTAGAAAAACTGTTTATGTATAATTTATTCTTAAAGAAATTTAAATAAATTTCTGATATTAAAATTTATATTAAAAAAATTTAAACATATTATTTTTTGGTATTGATTTTTGGATGAAGTTTGAATTTTAACTGTTGACTTATAATTCATAAATACATATAATATATAAACTAATTTCAGACTAAGTTATATATTCAATCCATTAAATTTCTAAATAAACAAATTCATATGATCACATTCTCAGAAGTGAAATCAAGATGTAATGCAAAAATATTGCTATTTATTGAATCTCTGTTGAGTTTTCTTGTGATTCTCAAACACAAATGTAGTATAAAATTTATCTGGTGAATTATATAAGAATACAATACTTAAAAGTAGATCATAATTTAGAATTACAATTTTTAAAGGTAGAATGTTTTAGAAAAATTGTTTGTGTAAAATTTATTCTTAGAGAAATTTAAATAAATTTATGATATTAAAATTTATATTAAAAAAAATTAAAATATGATTTTTTGATATGTCCTTTTCTGCTGCATGAAAAATACTTAACATTACAAAATGAGCAATTGTAACTCCCATGATTATTATGACATCTGCAATAAAACCTATTATCTGGACTCATCCTCCCTCAGTTCAAGTTTGAACTTGATTATAAGTCCACAATTACTTTTTTACTAAGTCAATTTCTGCTACCAAAATCTTAGAAGGATGCACTTCTTTTCCATAGCAAACCACAACTTTTGCTGCTAAAGATTTCTTCTCAATCTCTTTGAAAGTTGTTTATTCACATAAATGTTGCTGAAGATTTTCATCTTGCAGCCCACACATGAAATGGTCATACATATTCCTAAGTTTGCTCTGAACTTGCGATACTCAACTAATCTATGATGAAGCTATGCTATGAACTAGCTATCCTAGCTACTAATCATATTGATAGAATTGATTCTGTCAAACAATTCTGGATGGCTGCAGTGTAAAATGATCCTTTAGTTCTGTTCTCAATGATTAATATGAACTATCATGAGAAGCCCAAATAAGACCAGTGATCATAACAATTATAAGTTTTCTTATCCCATACACTCAGAATTTCTTCTTTTCCTCTTGATTGATATCATTGTCTGACAGGCAGTGCCGGTGCCAGGTTATTTCGCGCCCTAGGCAAAGTTTACAAGTGTGCCCTTATTTCACAACTTGACACCTATTAATCTAATCTCGGGCCTGCCAGTGTTGCCACATACCAGATGGCTTCTTCCCCTTTTTCCCACATCCTCCTTCAAGAATCCCCCCTTTCTCCACACATTTTTTGGAAAATACCCACTAAATCCCCACATAAACTAAAATATTTACATAATAAAAAATAATTGTTGTTAAGCAAAATAAAATTGTCTTTCAGGTTAAATGAATAGGTAAAGTCCCAAGCAGAGCCAAGCTTGCCATAGGTGCAAGGCGTGCATCACACACGGCTAGCCAAACTGAATATTGAAAACATAAAGCAAGATATAAAATAATATTAAAAACCAATAAAAGGAAATTTATTTCTTTTAATATGTAAATTTGAAAATTCTATTCATTTGAAAAAGATAAATTAAAAATAAAAATCAATTCTAATGTCAATTTTGAAATAATTAACTGAATTAATATTTTACCCGAAGGCAAATACTAGAATCGTGCAAAGATCTTCATCTGAAATTAACTGATGTGCAAAGAAAAAAATCCGATATTGATGGATACGACTTATTTCACAAAATTTTATTAGTAATTACACATAAAAACAGAAAACATGGGTTCACATCCATATAACGAGTTTCAATATATTTTTAAAAACAATCTTCGAGGCCTATTCCCTAATTTATTTGTCACACTTAGGATGGTTTTAACTCTGCCCATTTCTATAGCATCTGGCCAATGTTCTTCTTCCAAATCAAAAACTATTTAAGAGTGACAATGCAACAAGAACGCCTAGCAAATTTATCAATATTATAGCGATAGAGCATAAATTATTGAATGAAATTGATTTACACCATCTTTTATCGGAGTTTGCTCCGATATAAGATGGTTATCTAATTAGATATTTAATTTTTGTATACCTGTATTTATGAAGCAATTTCTACAGCACGTGTGAGCAGACCAGATATCAATCTAATAACTTTTACCAAAAACTTTATTGAGTAATGTTTTCAGCGTTAAAATGCCATCATCAGCTCATACATTAATAATAACTATTATTAGAGTTTTCGAACATACGATGTTCGAAAACTCTAATAATATTTATTATTAATGTATGAGCTGATGATGGCATTTTAACGCTGAAAACATTACTCAATAAAGTTTTTGGTAAAAGTTATTAGATTGATATCTGGTCTGCTCACACGTGCTGTAGAAATTGCTTCATAAGTATAGAACCTCTTAGAGCAGTATAAAGGAAATTCAGTTAATTTTTGTATGTAGTGAAGTTTGAAGTTTATTTAATATTATAGTTATGTGCAACCAAAATTTTGTAATTTATTACAATTTCCAAGATATTCTTCATTTGTGTTATGGCTGTTATGTATTGTATTAATATCGATAATTTCTAAGATTCTTCAGATGCTCTGTTATTATTGTTATGTATTATTACTGATAAAATAATAAATGAAATTATTTAAAATTGAACAATTATGATTATTAATTTTCTAGTTTTTGTTTTATTGATTGAATAGGGGCAGCCAACTAACAGTTGCACACAGGTGGCCGAATTTCTAGGCATGACACTAGTCCCAAGGCAAAAATGAAAGCTGGGAGAATTTTTAACAATCCTTCTAAAAACAGAGCCCTGTTTTTATTTTCTTTTTAATTTGAAAATTCTCTGTTATAATTCATTTACACAAAAAAATTATAAAATACCAAACTTTAATATTTTAAATAGTAAAATAGTGTGATGTGTGAGGGATAAGGAAAAAGAATTGACATCTAAATCATATATCACTATTTAATTTTGATATTTTAGTAAAGTATGAATAAAGCATAGTTACTATTTAATTTTCATATTTTAGTAAAGTATGAATAAAGCATAGTTTGAAGTTTTGCTCCCCCTTCGTGGCTTGTGCCCTAGGCGGTTGCCTAGTTTGCCTAAATAGTAGTGCCGGCTCTGCTGACAGAAACTCATTCAAGCATTCTACATATACTGATAATTCCTCTGAATGATGGATGTCAAATTCCTCAATTTGTCCAAGACTTGCCATTTCAGTAGTACTTGCTTGCTCCAACTCTCTGTCCAACTGTAGACATTTTTAGAAGTATTCCATCCTCATCACCAGTAAGTCTGTAGGCTACACCCTGATAGAGGACAACTTTGTAACAGTTAACAAAACTTTATTTCACTTAATGATATATAGATGTGAATGACCACATCCCTGGACCATCTAAGAAGGAATTCTGAGGGGTGCATTACCCATGGCCCACTTAGGTTGCTGACCAACTCCCTAGTGACTGCATATACAACAGTCTAGAATCATAGTTTATCATAGATTCACTTAATTTCCATATATACTATTCTCAATTCAAGATTCAATATCTGATATATGCATACATAAATATAAATTGACATTCAATATCCAAATAGAAATATTTTTAAATACCGGTATATATATTTATGATAAAATTTAAAAAACCTTAACATTGGGGTTCAAAAACTTTTGATAATCGTTCTGTTTTTTAATGTAATTGTAATTTTTATGTAGGCCAAAACAATTATTACCTAGTGCTCCAAAAAATAGAAAACTGAAGAATTCCTCATCAGTTCCTAAAAATGATGATTGTTCACCTTCAGGGTAAGATATATTCCATAATAAATTTTTGAATAATTATTTAAAAATTTTGCCTTATGAAATATTATTCTTGCCTTATTAATAATCTTGTTGTCTTAAAAAATATTATAACATTTTGATAGATGAAAATAATCCATTGTATTTTGTAAAGTTCAAAACAGACGATCTCTAAATATAGACACAAGTTCAGTCGTTTTAGGCAGAAATGTTTAATATTCTTGCATACAAATTAACTGGAGCACTTTCAGCTTTAGTAAGCCCTTGTCAGCAGTTAATATACTTAAAATGTGACAAGCTTTATGCCTATTATATTTTAAGCTTGTGTCTACATTTATAAACAAAGGTAGAAAGTAAATTCCTTGAATAGAAGATCTCTTTTGTTATGATAGCTATTTAGTTATTCTTTGATTATTATAAATTTAACAAACATTGATTTAGCATAAATTCTAAAATAAGATTAATCATTAATTAATGCATTTAATTTAACATGATTTTTACAATGAAAAATTCTTATTTATTAATTAAAGTAATTATTGTTATTTACTTACTAACATTAGTAAGTAAATAACAATAATTTAGTATTTTAAATAACAATAAACTACTTAAGTAAGTTTATTGTTATTTAAAATACTTTATACAGGTAGTTTTTTGTTTATAAGTTCTAGATTTATGAGTTTTTTCAAATATGAAGTATCAAAAATATATACATTAATTGCTATAAATAAATTCTAAACATTCATAAAAAGGCATTTAAACTCACATACATAGCTATACAATACAGTACAATTGGATTTGTGGCAAAACTCCATTGTATGTTTTGAAATTAAAAAATTTAAAATAGTGGTTGAGATGCAGAAGTAATGTATCTTCTGGTTTTATTAACAAGTTTTAAAAAAGAATTTGTAATAAAATATTTCATCACTTTCAATTTAAAGAATTATTTTAAATAATGCAAATTAGCCTTTAAAATAGTTTTTATATTAAGTATTATTATTATCATTTTATATTTTAATAAAAACAAATAAATTTAAAATTTGTTTAAAATTTTCAGCACAGATCTTCCTGAATTAAAATGCTCTAAAGAAAATGTATGTAACAGTATTTCAATAATTCGAACATCTAAACGAATAGCTTCTAGAGTAGAAAACAGACAAGCAGAAATTGAATGTGTTTTTCCAATTAGTAAAGTAAAACAAAAAAGTAAAATTGTAGAAAAACATGAAAATTCAGATAAAAGTAACAGATCAATGATTATATTAGAAAAATGTGAATGTGAAGATTTAAATCCTGAGGAGAATACAATATCAGGTTAGTAAACTTAAATGAAAACTCTGAATATATTTATATTATCAATTACTTTATATTATAATTTATAAATCAATTCTTTTGGACAATATGAGCAAAATTAATTTCAGTTAAAAAATCTCTAGATATGCTGAGAAACTGAAAAATTTTTAAACATTTAAATCAGGGGTGTCCAACCTTTCAGCTTTCTTGGGCCGCATTTGAAGAAAAAAGTTGTCTCGGGCCACACATAAAAAATACTAATTCTAACGATAGTCATTAAACAAAAAAATTAATAAATAATGTATAATATATGATATTCACCATGACAAATAATCAAAACTGTCGTAACATAATAAATCATCAACTTCTTTTCGTTCAGAAATTTTTTCAAATCATTAAGCGGATCAAGAAGTTTTAATCACTGACATAAGAAATACTTTAGAAAATGAAAATAGGAAATGTAGATAGGTACTTAAATAATAAAAACTTCATTAATTTTACTAAATACATAAAAATCTCAACACAAATAACAGAAAGCAGAAAGTTCATAATTTTATGGTGGGCCGCATTCATTACCGCGCTGGGTCATATGCGGCCCGCGGGCCGCGGGTTGGACAACCCTGATTTAAATCATTAAAAAAAATATGTATATTATGGTATCAAAATTATTGTATCATTCTTCATAGGTTGTAAATTGTAAAATTAAATAAGAATGGAATTATCTAAATAATTTAAAAAATATATGTCTCAATATTGAATAACAAATAAATTTATAATGTAACAACATCATCATGTCCATATCTTATTAAGAGGGTGGGCACAGTGGTGCCAAGTGAAAACCCAGGCCCCAGTATGAACCAGGTTTTGGGCCCATATATATAATAAATTCTTATTGTTAGGAAGCGGCTTGGGCCCTTCAATCTTCTACAGGCCCGGGGAATTTGTCCCCTCTTCCCCGGCCTCTCAGAGCCCCTGGGTGGGCAGTAACTACTAATACATCACTGATCAAATGGCATCACACATTCTTATTCTTATACACTATACCAACTTCCTCCACAATCATTCTTTTCACACAAATGCCTACTATTCATACTCTCATATCCATAAATCCTCAGATATTTATTTATTTGTTCTCTCCACTCTTTCCTTGAACTCCTGCTCCAACAAATACTATCTACACATTCACTCTACAATCATTTAAGTCAGTCATTAGTTCATCTGCTTCACATGGCAAAACCATCTCAAAGTTGACTTTTACACACTACACTAATCACATTCCTTTTTATTTCATGGTGCTTTTGTATTTTGCCATTCAAAACAATTGAACAGTGTGATCCCAAAACACATTCAGTCCTGAAAATTAACAAATTAATTTTTGTTAATTTTCAGGAGAAGGAAAATATAAATTGAGAAAATATTTCATATGTGAATGATTATCTACTACCAGATGTCTGTTTCTAATTCATATACATGCACTTCTCAGTAAAATCTTGAAATCAGTCATCATTAGTTTTTAAATATACGATGACTAAATATAATGGTGTTAATGGAAACTTGCTAAGTCCAAGGATTGAATATGTTTTCAATTACACTCATTCTTCATTAGAGGAAAAACTAAATTTATTTTGATATAAGTATTAAAATACTGTCGATTTCTTGGTATTTGCGGATTCCTATTCACATTTTTGACTATTCCCAAACTGTCGATTCTTGGTATTTGCGGATTCCTATTCACATTTTTGACTATTCCCAAAAATTTATTTGTAACCACAAATTTGATTTTCGCACTTATTTGTGGATTATCGCTAAGCGGCGAACTAACTCTATATTTCCCATAGGCACAATGGTTTAGTATTCGTGAAGAATTTACAGAACGTAACTACCGTGAATGACAAGAATCACCTATAGTAAAAAGTAAATGTTTGAATTTGTAAGATATGTAATTTGTAAGAATTTGTAATCTATCTCCAGAACTTCCCCATAAGTACAATGCACTCATTGGGAAGTTCAAATATTACTTTAATTACTTCATGGGAAAGTTCTGGGGCCTTCCCCATGAATGCATTATACTCATAGGAAAGATATTGTATTAATATCGATAATTTCTAAGATTTTTCAGATGCTCTGTTATGATTGTTATGTATTATTACTGATAAAATAATAAATGAAATTATTTAAAATTGAACAATTATGATTATTAATTTTCTAGTTTTTGTTTTTTGATTAAGTAGGGGCGGCCAACTAACAGTTGCACTCGGGTGGCCGAATTTCTAGGCACGGCACTGGGTGGAATGAACAGAAAACTCTAAGCAGTACAGCTAATAACAGGACACAGGTAGCAAGCCAACCTAAACAACAAGAAAGTTATATGCCAGTGCCATATAGCCTCAAAGGGTTCAATTTTGTTGATAAGGTAGCTAGGACAGACAAAAAAAACTGGCAGTATAGAGAGGACCGACAGTCTTTAGTGTGCTTAGAAACAAAAAGATCCCCTGAATGACTTAGAAAAGCAAGGAGTATACAAAATACCAGTGAAGGAGTACTAACATAGAAGACAGCCTCATACTTAGGGAGTCATCACTCGAAGCCTGCCCAAAGGATAGAAGAGCACAAAAACGATATTGCAAAAGGGAAATTAACTATAGCACTGGCAATAGAAGCATATAATAAGGATCTACACATAGAATGGGACAATGTTGAAATTGTAAAACCCATCAAAAAGATTAAACAGGCCATAACAACAGAAACACAAGATATACTGAGGAGACAAAATACAGAAAACTTATTAACTCATAAACCAGCAACGGAGCTCCCTCCCGCATTGACTTAAGCAATGGGAACACTAGACCCGTACACGTTGATTGGCATGGTTTTGGGAACAAACTAGCCTTTAATAAGATAGATGACTTCAATAGGAGTATGTATTTGCATCAAATAAAAAAATGACCAAAATGGACTGAATATGTTTTGGGATCATACTCTTCAATTGTATCATATCGCACTATTCAAATAACTCATCATCATTGTACTGAAATGCATTTTATTCCTTTCACATCATATCTAAATCTCATTCACATATATCAGTATTGAGACAAACACTGTCTGATACACAGCCATCTTAGTATGTCTAGAAAGATTTTTTTCATTCCTATCCAGAGCTGGCCCTAGGGTAGTCAGTGCACTGCTGCAAAGTTCTTTTATAGAGCCCCTATATTTTTTAAAGACAATAGCGGCTAAATAATCTTGTAAGGCGCTCCCATACGGTGGCACCCTTATGCTGTGCATCACTTATTAGTGGAAAATTATCTTAATGTGTCAAATAACCACTTTGTGGTGATGACTTTTCGCCCCTTGTATAAAAAATACTCTTGAAAGGACATTTTTGAAAGTTATATTCTTTCGCATAAAGAAACACTGCTGAAGATTTTCATCTCGCAGCCCGCACACGAAACGGTTGCACAACATCTCTTCCAAGACCATTCGAGAAGGAATGCTGGAATATGGACCACCTGTGCCCACCACCCTGGTCGCTAACCAACTTCCCCCAGTGACTGTATACACAACAAGAACATAAATGTCTAACATCATTTGCATCGTTTCTTGGGCTGGCTCTGACTGTTGCACAACATCTCTTCCAAGACCATTCGAGAAGGAATGCCGGAATATGGACCACCTGTGCCCACCCTGGTCGCTAACCAACTTCCCCCAGTGACTGCATACACAACAAGAACATAAATGTCTAACATCATTTGCATCGTTTCTTGGGCTGGCTCTGTTCCTAGCATACCTTTAAAGCACAATCTTCAATTGAGAATTTAATATTCTAATAACTTCTTTATCAATATGACTGTCCATTTCCAAAATATACTTTCCAAATAAACAAAGTCATTCACTTGCTCCAGATTCACTTTATTCAATCATTCTCACATCTTGTATATACTTTCTACCTCTCTCAAACACAAGAATTTTCATGTTATCCACATTTATTCTCATCTGTTTCTTTTTTATGCTTCATTTAACCATGCAGCAATCATCCTCAGATCTTATTTATTTCCAGAGAGAACAATGTCATCAGCATACAATAGATAGCACTCTCTCATCATCACTTTCATACCAATTCAATCATAACTACTTTCCCCACTTATGATATGCAGATGAGATAGTGGATGAATTCAGCTTCACATTCAAAGGGGATGCTGAATTCACCCATTGTCTCATTTTGATTTTATGAAAAAGATGAGGGTGAACTCAATAGTTTAACCTTTTGAAAAATGAAAGAAAAAGTGAAAATACTATAAAAAATGCCAAAAGAATGAAGAAGAGTTCTCTTAGAAGTATTTTTAAAGTAATATAACTGTCATTAATGAAAGAGGATATATTTTAGTTGCCTTTTGTAATATATTGATAAAATAGTGGGAGAATTTTGCCATCTGCATACAGATCAATTCTTTGCCTTTGACTTTTTTGAAAGAAATACAAGATGCACTCAAACGATAATTTCTTTGCATAATAAAAGATGAAATGAGATAAGAATAAGGAAAGTTTGAGGAAAGAGACAAGAATCCTATCAAAAGAAGTATGGCAGGCCACTGATAGAAGAGAGAGAGTATCTTTTTGATACCTTTTACAACATGAAGATGAAAAAAATAAGTGAATTCTATTGATGCCCCATCCTTTTTATATATTAGGCAACTCCACTGTGGATAATCAGCTGTTATAATGGGATCTGGAATGGTTTTTGATCAAAAGTAATTATCTACTTGGAAAACAATAGAAAACCTAGGAATCCATCATATTGTTACACTGCTTGGTACTTCTAAATTACAACAGTTCAGCTCTTTGAGCAGGAAGTAAAATACACCTTTATCTCAACAGTAACTTTATTAACAATATAGTACTTTCAACTCGATCGAGTCCTCTTCAGTATTTACAAAGATTCAATTAATATTAAACAAAAATCGTTTTTAGAAAACCGTTATCATTCTATTATTCTAAAATTGTAAAAATTTTTAAACAGTAGTTCGAAACGTGTTTCTACCGCTAATTAGCCTATATAAACGTAAAAAATTTATGCATTTAGCATGCTCTTATTAAAAACAAAATAAAATAAAATCTAGTAAAAGTCTACGTATTTAAACTAAACCACCTTTCATCTTCCTATTTCTAGCATTACTATCTTATCTTTTCGTCTTTTTGTGGCAATACTCCCATGCTAAGCTTAATTTTTCTGGTTCTACATAGTTAATGACTTTCTTGCCTTCTGCCTTCTTTTCGTATATTTCTACAGTTTCTGCTATTTTTAGCTTTTCTGGGCTTTTAATCATATTTATCAATTTAGTTTCATTCCATTTTGGTATAGCGTCAAAATTCATTGTTCTTTGCGCTAGTGCCGTCGTAGCCTTCTGTTTCTCTCTGTCTGATTTGTGCTCTTGTAGTCTTTTCTTAACCGATCTAATCGTGGACCCTATGTAAATTTCTTCTTCATTTGTATCTCTATTTTCTATCGGTATCTGGTACACACCTGGCATATTTAAGGGTTGACGTCTATCCTTATCGTTTCTAGTAAGATTAAAGATAGTATTCCTCCTTGAAAAGGCTATTCTTCTTCCTGCCGCTTTCTGTATTTTATTCTTATATTTCATAGTCAATGGGTTGGTTTCGAAAATATAGGGGCTATCTTCTCTTTCATTCTGTTCTTCTCTGTTCTGCTTACTGTCACTTCTACCTATTTTGTTCTCTATATTTCTCCATAGTTTTAGTATAGTATTCCGGTTGTATCCGTGTTCCTCTGCCTGTCGTATAATCCATTCCAATTCTTCGGTAACATTTCCCCACGTACTGCAGTGCGTTTTAATTCTAGTGAGTAGGGCTCTAAATGAAGCCATCTTTATATGCCACGGCTCTCTCGAGGTTTTATGGATAAAAAGAGGAATGTATGTGTCTTTCCTATATACTTTTGTTTGATATTCTCCTCTTTCAATTTTTATTTTCACATCTAAGTAATTTATTTCCATTTCGTTTTCTCTTTCTTTCTTTATCTTCAGCCCCAAACTTTCATCTCGGAAGACCTGCTCTATATCGATCCGGTTATGTGTTTTTCTCTTATAATAATATCATCATCTATATACCGTCTATATAACTTTACTGCTGGAATAAGCATTTGGAAAACTTCGCTTTCTTTTCTTCTAACAACCAGTTCTGCCAGTATTCCGGCTAGTGGGCTCCCTATCGGGACACCCACCATCTGTCTATAAAAACATCCTTTAAATTGAAAGTATGCCTCATGTATCAGGACGTGACACAGGTTTCGTAGTAATTCTGGGTCCATTTCATCACTTGGCAGATTTTCTAATAGCATTCTATATAGCAGTAAGCATGCCGGTTTCAGCACTATGGAGGGGTATAGTGCTTCGAAATCATATTCCTCCATTGTTTCATCTGGTATAGGGCCCACTTCATTTATAGCATCAATAAATTGCCTTGATGAGGTTAGCGCCCATTCGTAATCTAGTAACTTCTGTCTACACCACTTCGCCAGAGCTTTTTCTATACTGTAAGTAGGTGCGCGTCTTTTCTTTCAACGACTGGCCTTATTCCTACTGGTGATTTGTGCGTTTTTATAAAAGCAAACATCCTTGGTGGTTTTGGTGATATGACTTTCATTCTTTTTATAAAGTTTGGGAAATTTCTATGTCTAAGAATCTTATTCAGTCTCTGTACGATTTTTTCTGTGGGATCTTCCTTCAGCTTTATCATAGATGATTTCTCAATATATTCAATATATATAATATCACATGCACTAGGGACGATAAATCTAAAGCGATAGTGCTTATAAAGAGAGAAGTGTATGAAGAATATATCCAAGAATATATTGAGAAATCATCTATGATAAAGCTGAAGGAAGATCAAATTTAAAAACTGCAAAAAAATAAAAATTTAGCAAAATGATTATTCTGTAATTAAAATTACATCGCAATAAATAACAGAGCAGAATTAGTAAAAATGCTAATCTAAGATTATATTTACAGTAAGCGCCGGATATTGGAATCACTGGTTAATAGAATCAGCCGTGTAATAGAATCAAATTTAGTAGAATGAAAACAAATCAGCAAATTCAATGCTTTTATTTTCGTTTATTAGAATCATGTTTTCAGTTTATGGAATCAACCTAGTCAGTTAGCAGAGAAAAAAAAATATCACCCAACAAACACACTAATATAGCCTATCGATTCTTAAACTCAGGAATTTTTGACAGCAAACAACTCTCCAATCAAATTAAACTTAAAAATTTTTGGTTATAAACAATTCGTTATTGTTGAGAGAATAAAAATAAAGGGAAGAGAGTTTTCTCTGGGGGTGCTGAAGGTCAGCTAGTGTCTGGAGCAATTTCAATTTTGGTTTTGATTTTATTATTGTTGTGCTGTACTGTATTATTGTACTGTACCTGTATTTGCAATGACTTCCAAACGCAAAGATGTGACTTTAGATGAAAAGGTAAAAATTTTGCGAAGATACAAGGAATTAAATTTAAATTTAGTATCGCAACAAGATGCAGCAGCAAAATTAGGAGTCCGTCAATCTACTCTTTCTAAATGGTTGAAAAATCGACAAAATTTTGAGAAAAGTTTACAGATTAGCAGTGGAAGTAGAAAGCGGAAATGTGAAGGTAAAAATCATTCTATAGATGAAGCGCTTCTTTTATAGTTTCGGCAAGCTATGCTGCTAAATGCACCTCTAAGTAGAGGAATCCTTCTCATGAAAGCTAACGATTTAGCCATCAAAATGGGAGTTGATTTTAAAGCAACAGATGGGTGGCTCACTAGATGGAAAGAATGTCATGGTATTGTCTAAGAAATTTTATGCGGAGAAACAAGATTGCAATCAACTTGCAACAATATCATGGTTAAATAACGTATGAACAGATGTGTTAAAAGATTACAATCCCAATGATATTTTCAATACTGACGAGACTGCAATTTATTATAGAGCTACACCAGATCATGCAATGATTTTTAAAAATGCAGAAGCTATCAGATGTAAAAAGTTGAAGGATTGGTTTACAGTTTTATTAACTTGTAATATGACTAGTTCAATAAAAATGAAACCATTAGTTATTGGAAAAAGCAAGATACCAAGATGTTTTAAAGGCGTTAAAATTCTTCCAACGGACTACACTAGTAATAAGAATGCTTGGATGACTTCTGGAATTTTTGAAAATTATTTACGAAACTGGGACTCCAATTTGCGGGAAAAAAAACAAGAAAATTGCATTGCTTCTAGATAACTGTCCAGTGCATCCGACCATAACATTGAGCAATATAAAGCTTATATTATTGCTGCCAAATACAATATGTTTAATTCAACCTTTAGACCAAGGACCAAGGGATAATTAAAGCTTGGAAAACATTGTTTAGAAGTAACATGAGACGGCAAATTATAGATGTAATTGACGAAAAACCTCAACAAGCGTCAGAAATAGCAAAGAAAATTTCAGTGTTGGATGCACTCCACATGATGTTAGAAGTTTGGAATTAAGTTTCAACAAAATGCATTCAAAACTGTTTCGAAAAATTAAACTCAGTAATAGAAAAAGGAGTAGAAATTGCCCAGTCACCTGACGAATACTGTGATGAAGAAATTGAAAATTGGGTTAAAATTGATGATCTCTTGCCAATGAGTGCCCCCCATGACAGAAGGCGACATCATTGAAAAAGTTATTAATGAACGAACCACAAACTCTGACAACGAAGTTGAAGAAGAATTCCAACCCATAAGTAAAAGAGAGGCTGTTCAAGCAGTTACAACTTTAAGACAAGTTTTCGAGCAGAAGGATAATGACTCAACAGAGTTTGACGTTATATGTTAAAAAATAAAATTAATAATATTTTTGAAAATAATTTGAATCAAACAAAAATAATTGAGTTTTTAAATAAAAATGTCTAAAAATACTGTACTCTGTCTTTTATTTTCCTATAACACTAAAGTAGGCCACAAAACAAATGCAGTAATAAAATCGCTGCATTATAGAATCGCCGGTTTGTCTTTTATTTTCCTATAATTACTAAAGTAGGCCGCAAAACGAATGCAGTAATAAAATCGCCGCATTATAGAATCAAAATTACGTGATTCTAATAAGGGGTGCTTACTGTATATATAAACAACAATTTTAAAACTTGGCAACTACAGAAAGTAAGAGGAAGCTACAGAAAGAAGGGAATTGTTGTTTACTCATAATTTATATGTTTTTTTACTATTATCATTTCAACTACATTTTCTTTACTCTTGGAAACATTTCACATTTTGTAGTGAGATGTTTCCAAGAGTAAAGAAAATGTAGTTGAAATGATAATAGTAAAAAAACATATAAATTATGAGTAAATAACAACTCCCTTCTTTTATTTATATGAAATATTTAATATTGGAAAAATTCTAGAGAAGTACATTTCAATGCATATCAAAATATACTAATTACTCACCAATATCTATAAAATTTCTAACTCTGCATTCTTGTTATGGAAGGAACAATAATGATAGAGGATAAAGTTTTAAGCGCCTTTTCCTAGTTAAAGAAACTCTGGTTCTAGTCAAATTAATCATGCAACCGGTACTAGAATAATGAAACACAGTGCCACAAAGGATCCATTTGAAACACCAAAAAACCTCATCATATTTAATTTTCTAAATGTATTTAAAAAGTTTTCAAGTGCTTGTTGTGATTTCTTGTGTTATTAGTAAGCAGCAGAACTCAGTTGTTTATAGTTATAAAAAGGTTATTGCCAAATTACCTATCTTTTGAAATATAAAATATCATTTTTAAATTTCATTCAGTTTCATTTTCACAATATTTTTTAGAATGTACTGTAATTTGAGAAAATTTTCATAAGTTGTTTTTAGATCTTTATTACTAATACAGTTTCAATAAAAAAAAAATTACCCCTTTTTTATAATTTTACATCAGTTAAATGAATAAAAACAACTTATTATCCAATAAAGAAAGATTATATAAGCATTTCTTTTTACATTGTACAAAGCATAGTGAATTAAATTTCAAAAAGTAAGAAGGATATTCAGCTTTTTATTTTAATTAAATCAAGCTTATTGAGTGAAATTTTGTTGAAATATTTTTTAGTACATTAATATCAATATTTTTCTTATTTTTTTAAGAATCAAATTAATTTATAAAACAATATTCTTAAGATCATAATCAATTTTTACGGGCATAATAGTATAAACTTTGAAAACTATTGGTGTGATTCTTTATTTACACTGACATTCATTAAAAATGTTTATACATTCTGATGATTTATTAAGATGTTAACATTCATATCACATTATTATAATAATACAAATGTTTTTTCTTTATTTATACATAAAATTTGATTCAACTACTTAATTATTTGACCCAATAAATAAATTGAAGACGATAGAAAATTAAAGTTTAAATGTAAAAAGGAAAGGATATTCAATTTAAAAAATCAATTACATCTTATTTACTTCAAAATTAAATGTAATATAATTACATAAAATTTGACAGCAATAAAGTCTTTACTCGTAAAAAATTAGAATATAATAAATTATCATCAATTGTAATAACATAATAATTGTAGAATGTAGTGTTTTTGGATGAATTGATTTGCATTAATTTTGTTAAAAAATGCTAAATAAATTTTCTTTCTGTATATAATATATATCATTTAATTTTTTTAATTAAATGATATATATATATATATATATATATATATATATATTCTTTCCTTCAGTTTTTAGTTATTATAGATTGTAATAATAATAAATATTTTAGTAGTAACTCTCTAAGTGATCTATATTTCTAGTGATTCAAAACTAAGTTTTGAATTATTCTATTGGTATGAGTTTATTATATTTTATATTTGTATATATTAATGAGGAAACTGAGATAGGCTAAAATGCTTTAAAGCTCTTTTTGTTGCTCTTTTCTGATTTAATTTGTACATTAAATATGTTCCTGCTTATTGAGCTTTGATACATGTAAAAGTAGTTAAATCACAAAGTAAATTGATTAGAATTTTACTAAATCAATAAATCATCAAAAATTACCACTATTCAGCAATAACTACCTAAAACACTTTATATAGTTACTGCTGTATAGTGCTTATATATTTAGTGACTAGTGCACTTTACTATTGAAAGAAATATTTTCATCATTCTGCCATCACCACCCCTTCTTTTAACCACAGAACAAAATTTGAAAATTTTATAATGCAAACATGACTTCATTCCTTTGGATACATAATAAAACATTACATAAAAATACTATATACTTAAACTTATACAATTTATAAAATAATTAATTAGTGTGCTGCAAAACCTTTGATGGTATGTTGTGAAAATTTAAAAATTAATTGTATGTATGTATAAGAATATAAAATGTATATGAATGTATGTATGTAATTGTATTAATCATTTATATTAATAATGAAATGTGGTTGACTGGTTATCCCTTTTGCAGTTGAATTACTGTACAGATTCCTATAAATAGGATATCGTTAGAAAAATATAACCTTCGAAATTCTGCGACAGCCAAAATTTTTTTGTTGTTATTCATAATTTAAAAATTAAGGAATAAAAATTAAATTTTAAAATTTATAATATCTCTAAAAAAAGAAAATCCACAGGTGCACTATAATTTAATAAGGGCTGCCATTTAATGATCCCCTGAATGAGTATGTCTGCAATCTGAATATAATAAATAAGAATAAATATTGAGCTTATCCTATCAAGAGCATATAGCTGAGAGAAATAAAGAGGGAATAGGGAATTGTTTTAATTTCCATAAGTCCATATTCTTCATTCCACTACATTCCTATGTGGTACTAGTTATCTTTCTTCCATCTTTGTTAAACAGGATAGAATAGTTTCTTTTTAACTCGCTACATTTCTTCTATTTTTCCCAATACAAATTAAAAAATAACTGATTCTTCTTCTTTAGTGACCAGGCAAGTCTGCCTGCTTGCACTTAGGATAAGGAACCAATACTATTTGTTTAAAAGATGTAATTCCTTCCTTTCTCAAATAGAGCAAGAAACTTATAAAAGAAGTTCTTAGTCTGTGGATAAATGATAAATTTTTGTTTATTTGTAATGATTTTCTTTTTCTCTCTCTCTCTTATATTCTAAAACAAATGACTAATGATAATCTCAGTAAAATATATCAGAAACAAAATTTAAAATCTTATAACAAAATACAAAAACTAAAATTACATATTAAGCTAAACTAACACTTAATTTGATATTCCAAGATCCTTGCAGCTCTTATATTTGCAACAAATAAAATTCAGTTTCATCATTTAATTTATTTTTTAATAAATTATAAGAATGAAAACAAATACACTTACTTATTTGCTGCATCATGAATATGAGGTGATGCTTGTTCTACTAGCAAGCATGAAAATTGAAGTAAAAGAATCCTGACAGCATCTGATGTTCCAAATGGTTTTTCTGGATCAATTACCTTATTAATAAACATACTGATAACATTATCTGGAAGATCCTGATCAGGAGTTGGTGGCCCACCAATTAATCTTTCGCCTTCACCACGCTCAAATGCAACAGCAAAAGAAGGTATAATTATATATTGTAAAATTTTTGCTTTTAGTTCTTGAGGAAATGAATTATCATGAAATAATTCTACAAATTTAAAAAAGGCTTTTCTTTTCCATTCAACAGTATAATTGTTTGCAACAGTATTTTCCAAAAAATCTCTTAAAAATTCAAAATCTGGTATAAATCTGCTGGTAAAAGCCCTTAAAAGTTGAAAAAGTAATTCAATTTCATTTGGATGATGTTTCACATAATTCAAAAGACACTTGGCTAATAATTTGGGTTCCTTCCATTGTGTAAAATCAACAGAATCAGCTTTTTGATGTCGTAACTGAAAATCATCTGATATCCATACTTTTCTTAAACATTCAATTAAATGAGGTTGGCCTGATAACCACTGATCATCATGCTGAACAAGCAAACTTACAGTCCTAATTGCTTGATACTGTAATTCATTTCTGGAAGCAGACTGACATATGATACTTCCAGACTGACTGGGAGATAATTGGCCTACCATTCCTGGGACAGGAGGTGAGGGTGATAACTGTGCTTGTGACTGGACCACTCCCAGTGCCATGTTGATGAGATGGGCAGGATTCTGCTGAAGAATTTCACGAAATGGTCTTCCTGATTCTCCTTTCAAAATATACTAGAAATATATATAAATAATTATTTATTATATAATAGTATTAAAAATATGATTTATAATTAAGGATAAAAATTTGCCTTATTAATGTAAAAATGTAAAGATTGTAATAATTTAGTCATTTAAAATCTTTGACCAAATTTACTTTGAAAAATAAGCTATTATTTTATATAAAGATGTGATATGTAAATAACATTTTTTTTGTTTTATATAAATAATAGTTCAAACTTCAATTAAGTGTAAAACATGAAATATATGGAACTAAGCAGAAAATTTTAATCAGCTAAAGCACTTTCAGGAAAATTTATCATTAATACAAATAAATATTAAAATCCTAAATACTTATATGCATGTTATGACCAATGCCCAAAGTCTAGCCAATTTGCAAAATACAGTGGTGGACAAAAGTATTGATACCCCACCATTTTTTATT